>QMFG01004388.1:0-19452 GCA_003314545.1 Ramaria sp. MG151
AGAGGGAGGGCTGCAGGGGGGATATGGGATCGAGTGTGAGGTGGGAGGGAGAGCGCGACCTAGGCCTAGACCTGGGATTCACAGAAGTCGAAGTTGATGTATATGGGAACAAGGGAGGAGCGCCAGAGATCGTACTACGACGGAAGAGACCGCTGCCAGAAGGAGGAGGATGTGCCGCGGTCGTGGTCGTGGTCGTCGTGGACGCGGACGTGGACGTGGACGTGGACGTCGTCGCAGAGCTGCTTCCAGTGAAGAGCTGACCAAGCCTGCGAGTGGACCGAATAAACCTCGTGCGTTCGGTGAGAAGAAGGCTGGGAGCAGCAGCACTGGTGGAATTGCGGTAGCTGTTGGACATGACAGACGTGAAAAAAAGCTAGATGAAAAGAGCAGGTATAGGTATATCTAGGCGACCAGTGGCGACAGGGTAGACTCGACTGTCGTGGTGGTTAGCAACCAATAGGATATCGGGTCGAGGCGAGAGAATGCCTGACGGCGCAGGCGACAGACAGCTGAAGAAACAAAAGGCGATGGCTTCTCATCTAATCTTTGATTGAGCTGGTATCCGAACAGGGCTAGCTTGAACGTCGTCGGCTGCAGAGTCGCGTCCCTGGCAAGTTTTCCTTTACAAAGCACGCAATGATGCGCCACACCACTCTGCCATTATCCTCCAGCTACGAGGAAAACGAGCAGAATTCAGAGTGGTGATAATCTGTGCGGCATGACTGGCACCCGCGTATTCCCCGTCTCATATTCACATTTATCCGTGGCTCTCCCAGTAATCCGTATCCATCACCTGCCATCACGTGATCCACAGAAGCCGATTTCCCATCCTGACGTGTTTTTCTCACGTGGAGTGCTTATTCGTGCCTTGCAATTTAGAGCTGAACTGCGTCGGGGGTTAAGCCCGCGGGCTGGCTGGGTTATATACAGGGGACCGTCGACGCCGGCCAGGCTCGGGCAATCCTCGTCGGCGGCTTACAGCGACCACCGCAGTCGAGACGAGACGAGACGGGAACGGGTTGCAAGGCTCAAGCACGCGTGACGAGGTGAGCTCGCATTCTCGGTGTTATTCACCAGTAGCAACGATCAAACACCGTCGGGTGCGATCACAGCTCTCGAAATTAATACCAGGATTATCCCTGGATTAGGCTACGGAGGAAGCCGATCGGCCCACCCTGGAACGGCCTCGGACACATTTCATTGTGCGGAGCGAGAGCGAGAAACCTCAACGATGTTCCTGGCCGTGACAAAAAATAAAAAACCCAAGGCCCGTGCCTGATTAAGCACTTTTTGTGGAACTTCCGCAGATATTTCAATACGCGGCTTCGGACTTCCGAAAAGGCCCTTTTACAGCTCCGTACATAAATATTGCGAGGGATGTAATTGTTGCCAAAGAAAAAAAAAGAAAAAAAAGTGTGGTTGCGACGTCGCGTAGAGTTTTAATTATTTGTTATCAGCTAGGGTAGGACGACGAGGCGGGGCAGAACGACCGTTCGTTGGCGGGCCACCATCACATACAACGCCCAAGGCTAGCCCCCCCCTGCATTGCAATTTGGACACACGTCAAAATGTCACGGCCAGCACAAAGTGGGAGCGAGATGGTGATCAAAAAGTTGGCGTACATATATGTGTTCGCCCCATCTGCCGTCGCATATATCGTCGCCAATAGGGGAATTATTTTCTTTTTTCCAAAAAGATATTTTTCTTACGTAAGGCAAGTGGCGATGGGTAAGTTTGGACGAAAGCAATATACGGGGTCTTCGTCTATCAATACTCCCTCCCATCGAACCTTGCATCTTAGCCGCGGTCTATTAAATCTTTTTACAGCACTGAGATCATAGCCCAATTGATTATCAAAGCCACACATATTTAGCTCACGCTTCGAATGTTCCAAAAAAAAACGCTGCATGGTTGTTGTCATCGCGATTGCAATAGCTTTATTTTATTTTGTCAAAAGCCTTTCAGACAGGAACGACAGAGAACCTGGCAACTGCGAACCCTTCGCTCTCACACGACGATGGCGTGTTCTGACCTGACCTGTCCACTTGGCAAGGCCGATCGGGCGGGTGTCAGCAACGTGTCACACAATCAGTCCCAACAAAAGGGAAAAAAAAAGGTGGTTCCCCACCATCAATCCATCACCCGTCAAACACCAAACCAACCACCCACACCCTATCCAGCCAATCCGAGCGCACCTGGTCCATTAACACGCCTTGATCTATCAATAAAAAACCATTGTGACAGCCACACACACGCCAAGATGCCGTGCAGATAGGGCTTTCACATGCTTTGCACATGGCGGTGGAGCACCATCACTTCATAATACCGTAAAACTTCGACGTAGAGAAAACAAAACCAAAAACCCACTTGTAAGGATCCGCGGCGTCGTGCACTCCCAGTAAGCGAGTTTTCATATCATATCGTGGGGGAGGCCCTTAATACGTTCGTCAGAGTCACGCACATGTGACCTGGGAGATACTTGTGGCACCCAGTTCTCACCACAACACTTGTTTTACACGCGCTTCCCTAAAGTGCTTTTAAACAAACAGTCACACGGACACCCAACGAGGGCAAGTCTCTCTCTCTCTCTCTTCCCCCCACTGTCTGTCCCCTTTTGTTACCTAAACGCCGAGCCTGTCAAAGCCCATCCATCAACCCATCAACACTCCTAACATGTCACCTGTCTTCAAACAAACGTGTTCAAAAAGCAAAAAGAAGGGGGGGAGGCAAAGCTGGAGGTTACAGAGCGCCCGTTCTCGTTCCGAGGGGGCCACTTGAACAGTTAGCCATCAAAGCGCCATTTACCATATATAGCAAATGGGAAAACCCTCCCTCTAGATCAAAGGTTTCGTTTCACCTTGACCGTTCGCCCTTGGGAAAATTTAACGATACGCCTCTCCCCACATTGGTGCGTCACGGTGTTTATTTGTTTTGTTTTACTTTTGTGTGGGGGACCAGTCAATCATCGTCCAATGTCTCTCACGTGTACCACTCCAGTGGTTGGAGTCAATGGATGGTGTTTGTGGAAATTTTTGAGCCCTTGTACGGAAAGAAGCAAGATTGGGTGGGGGGGAGTGAGTGCCTTGTCACACCATGCACTAGGAAAAGCAAACTATTTCCTACCTGGGAATCTAGTGGATGGACATTTGAAAAAAAATAATCAATTCTCAAAAAATAGAATATTCCAACTATTTTTTGGTTTTTTTAGGATATTTGATATTATCCTGGAGTACTCAGACTCAGGCCATGTCTGGAATATTATATAAATCTCCTGGTGTCTGGAAGTTCTATTTGACATTTCTGGGGAAAAGAGCAGATTATACATAATTTATATTCCACAATCTGGAAATTTCTCAGAATATGTTTGGGCTACATTACTGTCAGAGTTTCCCTATTTTGATTATATGTCTACTCTTGATTATGTAATAGGTGCCCACTAGGGCTTAGGGTTTCATCTTAAGGCACTTTTCCTCAGCTTGATCTCTGCTGTATCAGGTGAGTATTGTGTATTTACTAGTGAACTATATACTGAGAATATCCACTTATCAGGTGAATATCATGTATTTACTAGTAGCAGAACTATATACTGAGGATAAGATATCTGCTGTTCCAGGTGAGTAATTTACTAGTAGCAGAACTATATACTAAGGATATCTGCTGTTCCAGCTAGGCATTGTTCTCCATAAGCTCCTTGCATCTTGTTTTCCCTCTTTAACAGGATAACATCTTTGTTGTCTTCTTACTACAGGATAAATTACCTGTAAAGGCCATGGTATTTTATCTTGAGACTAGATGAGTTGCAAGACATCTCAACTTTGTGACATGTGTCATAGATGAGTGGTCTTGGTATACTTAAAACATATATGCTCTTATCCTTGAGTATCTTGAGTTGTGGCCTTGTCATTTAGTATAGCCCTCACAGAAGATCAAGCTCATTGGACAACCCTGGTTGGCTGGCACATGGGAGAAGTCAAGATAACATGTTGTCTCAGTTTGTGTGGTGTCAAACCCACAGACAGGAAACCACCAATCAAGACCGTCCATCCCAGACAATTAGGATCCTTAACCATACTCCCAATCCATGCACACCCATACAACTCAAAGAAGGGGATAGAACATTTATGATGTTTGTTGAAAAGGGATTGTTTCCACCCAAGTGGGCCTGCGTGAAGCAGTGTTGACTTTGTTTCCCTTCCCGATTATTCCTTACGTACTTCTTCCTCTCTTTCCCTTCTCTTTCCTCCCTTTTCCCTCTACAGCTATGTCCACCGTACAAAATCTCCAGAAATGTCCTTGGACCTTATTGCCTCCGATGAATTTGAACAATACTGGGATGGCTTCTTGACAAGTCAATGTCAAACTAGTCAAGATGCCATCCCGGTATTCTTCACGTTCGAACAGTGTGAAATCATCTCGCACTGCGCCCCTACAGCTTTTTGGAGCTTTGGTCTTGCAACGGCATACTTTGGGTACTGTAGGATACAGTGTGGGACGGATTCTGCTTCCGCATCTTACACAAGCGGAACACCCGTGCCTGGTCCTACGTTGCAGGTAGCAAGGAGGCGTGTTTTCGAGGTATGAATTGTGACGATGATAAGTCCGGATCGATTTGCGCATGCCGTTGCAATCTTGGGCAGTTATTGAATATTGTTTTAGCCTCTAGTTTTTCTTCCTCTCCCGAAAAAAAGCCCTCCGGACGCTGCTTTGCTGCTGGGTAGCACTGTAGCTCATCTGTGGAAGCACTGCGTTCTTGCTCGATTCTCCTCTCGCGACTTTTTTTTTTTTTTCGCCAATGAATCAGCTCCTTTATCACGTCGTGTTCCTTGATTTCCCGGAAACCCAGAACCGCTCTTTAGCCCCTTGTCTTAGTTCAGTGAAGAAATCGATTTCGGTATCCAGCGCTTTTGAGCAAATATTGCCCTGAGACACGCTTCTGCTCCCTCGCCGTTGGGATTGTGGCTGATTTGTCAATCGAGTGCGTCTGCCCGGTATGTCGACAATCAATCCAGGGGTCCCATTTGCGAGACGATAGGACTGCTTCAATGGGCTTCAAAAGTTTTTTCAGGGATATGTCGAAAGCATAAAGGGAGGAGTTGTGTCGCATGACACACTCCGTCTCTCTGTTGCAACAGTTGTTTTGGGTTGGGTTGGGGGGGGGTAGTGTTGCCCTTCGCAAAGCCTCTCCCTGCGGGTTTGGTTTGTGGGGGGGAGAGAGGACTGGGTGCAAGTATAATGGCTACGAAGGGCGCAATCCACCTATGTCTGCGTTCGCGCTCACATTCATTGTGCCGTTGGGGATAGACGGCCCGTGACAGTGCACCTGCTGCGAAAGGGCGTGATCAAGCGGGTCGTAAGTGTGTCGCGTGGGGCATGTGGCGTTCAATAAATGGGCTGAGAAGGGGGCAGGAACCGTGAAGGGTGTGGAGGGTGTGAATGCATCGAGGTTGTGGCAGCCAATCTGGATACATAGAAGTAGGTATAGGGTCTTGTCGGTCTTAGGATGTGATGAGATGGGTTGCCATTGCATTAATTTAGCGACTTGTTTGCTTTGAATTAATCGTATTGTCGCTGTTCGTAGATTAAATTTTATTCCAGTACAGGTCAGTTTATTTTTGTAGATATATTCAGCATATGATAAACTGAGTGTCAATCTTTGACTGAATGCAAATATTGTGTCCGGATCATTGGTGCTAGTCGAGGAAATAGCATAGTCTGGGTAACTAGCTCTTACCGACATAGCGGCTTGTAGAAATAGAAATATAACGTGTTCCTCTGACCCCTGCTGCAGGCAAAATGGTCTTGTAATTCCGAAAGTGTTTGTACACCATGTCAAAACACAATTCTAATTGCCTTACTGCTTCATTAGTCCCACTGTCAGCAGAAACATACAACCAGGAAAAATCGATACGCACCTCGAAGAACACGATCCATCAAGCGCACGAAGAGGCATCAACGATCATGGCCTTAAGAAGCTTCTGGGTGTCCACATCGAATCCAAAGGGTCGTCCACAGACGACATCAGCCAGCACGCTGTTCCAATCACGTACAGATTCGAGTAAATTTATGATACCGTACTTGATTTCCCTTTGGAATACATCACGGACGCTCCTCGCTGAGAGCAACTCAAGCTCACAGTGACACTCCCCTGTTCTGAGTGTGGAAGTGCGCAAATGCCAAACCATCCACGGACCGAATACGATCGTCCTCAGAGTTGGAAAGTGTTCCTGAAAAAGTCGGTGGACAAAATTGTGCTGGTCTCCCGGGGATAGCCATAATGGATGCACCCCCACACCAGAGAGTGTGAGAATTGTCAGTTTTTTCAGCTCCTTTAGAGCTTCTACGAAGCCCACTGATAAGTCTTGTATAACTCCTTGACCTCGATCGGGCTGTGACAAGATGTTTCGGCGTAGGAATAGACTATAGGATAATAGCTACAACTTACCTCAAGCAAGAACGGTATGTCAACTTGTAAGTGAACCAAATTTGGAAAGCAGGAGGCGATCCTTGATGACGAGTTTACTCTGTAGGGAAAACCCACAAAGAGCTTCTGGAGTTCTCCACCTGTCAGGCCATCCCAGCTGTCCGGGTAATCGTTATCTATATCTTCGTAAACATAGTGTGTCGAATGAGTTTCGGGAAACACTGTTAAACCATGCAGAGACGGCAATGGCATGGGCTCTCCACGCGACAATGGTGTATGAAAGCCCATTGCTAGCCTTGTAACTCGTCGGCCGTTAATGATTTTAGGAGCCAGGCTGATGGGACCACTAAAAGACCGGAGATCAGGCAAGTCTTCTATACCAAGAGTAAAAGCAGCAGATAACATCTTGCTATCATGGTGGTGACCAAAGCAGCGCGGATGATAAGATACTTCCAGGTGTTGGAGAGAGGGTCGTGCTTTGATAAACTCAAGAAAGGAATCGAGAGGGATGAACGAGAAACTTCCGCTGAATGACACAATATGTTGTGAAATGTAGGGAAGCATGGCCAAGAGCAGGTTAGTGTCGAGAATGGCTATCGAGCGAATTGTTGTCGCGCCACAAAGGGCACGGAATACATCAGTGAATTTTTTATTCATCTGGTCAATGCCCTTGTTTTTGAGGGTGAGCCGACGCAAAGTGGGAAACGGTGTTTCATGGACCTCGAAGATAGGTCCCCGTGTGATCCTGGAATTCTTATAATGACATTCGAACATTACTAATTCTTCCAAGGTGTGAAGTCGACCGATTGTCCACAGTAAGGAACAAGAAACAGGTACGTCGGAAAATGTAAGTTTCTTCAGGTTGTTGAGATGAGAAAGGAAACGGGATAATCGGTCCATTTCGCCGATGTCATAGCAGTTTGAAATAACGCACTCCTTGAAACCTGTCTGCAGTGCATTCAAGGGTTGATTCCACATGATAAGGTCAGCGCCCGAAGGTGATATTCGTCTCCTTCGTGGGTTATCGCAATCAAGGTCCAAGGAGCAGCAGAACTGGTGAGTAGCGTAGTATGCAAAGTACCTGCAAACAGGAGCCAAATGCCTCAAAACCTCCCTATATGATTCCACGTCCATGTCGGGGTGACATTTCGGTTGTAACCAAGCAAAAATCTCATCGTAGACCTCAATTGGGATTTGCGATCCAGATGCGCGTGCAGGACCTTGAGTATATTGATTAAAATACCTCTTGAAGAGCTATGAGACTCACACTTCCAAGCCAATGATGCGCCTGACAAACCCAGTCGTTGTGCCTCCGAAGCATCCATGAAAGTGACTTGGAAGCGAAGATGTCACGGGCCAGTCACACCACAAGCTTCAGGGTTTACTTCTAATACCCCTTGAGGGACTATTAGCATAACAACATATTAGCAATATTCTATAATATTAAGACAGCTCTTGAAGAGCTTTGGTATGGGAAGGAGGTTGAGAGGGAGAGAAGGTGGTGGAGAGGGGAAGAGAACAAGCAGGGTGTATGGATAAATTTAAGGGAGTTGCGATAGGTGGTATCGGGGCAGGCGATGATGGGTGATTGTGGAGTTGCTTAAAATATGGTACCCGTAGTGGTTCATTTGAGATCAGGATGCTGTTCATTCATGTGAGGATCTTTTGTTACTGTGTCTCCCTTTTCTTCTTCAATTTTACATAATTAATAATGAGTCTGTGTAGTGATTTTTGTTTTAAGCCTATTCTATTAAAATTGAATTTTCGCAGGTATCTAAATTGAGCTGTATTTTACACACGTAGATTGTCATCTCGGACAAAATACTTTGTTTTCCAAGCTTATAGCGACTGGGACGGTTGATCTTCACCTCAAAGAAAAAAAACTTATACTTATGAAGCGCACATACAGGCATCAATGATCATAATCAAGCGCATGAACAGGCATCCATGATCTTTCTCTTGAAGATCTTCTCAAAATGCTTGGATCCGAACGAGTCCCATATATTGCACCAGCCATAGTTGGAATTATATACCATACCCTCCCATCTCTAGTCATACGCAGTGTCACATACAGGAAAAGACAACACAATCACGAGAATTAAATGTCCACCAATGAAAGTTGGAAGATGTACTTTTTGGCATCCTCTCATCCCCGACCCTGATTAATATTAGTTTCCTACCTATAAGAAATGCAAGCCCAGCTTTGGTTTGGGTCTGTCCCAAGTCTGACACTCGGGGATCAATATCTCCGTCCAGAAAAATAATTCCCCAACTATAAAAGAAATGGGGAATGACATTTCGAGAGCCAGTTTCGAGCTACCAATGAACACTCCAAGAATTCGATTCAAAAAAAGAGGAGGGGGGGGGGGATTTTGCTAAAAGAAAAAAACAACAAACTCTCTGGACAGAACCGGTGATGGGCTGCTGGGGGAAAGAGGGAAGCAAGGTTAGGCAAACGCACAGACAACAAAAAAGTCAATGCGCCCGCCACATAACCCAGGAGAAGGGGCAGGGTAGACGGGCGGTGAACGGATGATCGGAAAACCTTCCTAGCTTCCCCGTGCCTTTACAATACGTGTGTTGATACTCTGCACCCATGATATTATCCGATCCCGTCTGTCTCCTCCAGAAACCCGACTTTTAGTCTGGATCTCCTGACGCAAGGTTCCCCCGGCTTCAATGGGAGTGTTCGAAGCCTTAGAGCGGGTCGAGGCTTAAGCCTACCCTATCGTTGGAGCCTACGGTGACATCGACCCCAGGTATCCTTCAAAGGCGGTGCCCCCATGTAAAATTGCTGTGCGAAAACCGCGGCCCCGTACTGTCCCGCTTCAGGGTTCGTTCAATCTCCACATAGGCTTGAGATTGTGTCCACCCAAGTGGGCCTGCGTGAAGCAGTGTTGACTTTGTTTCCCTTCCCGATTATTCCTTACGTACTTCTTCCTCTCTTTCCCTTCTCTTTCCTCCCTTTTCCCTCTACAGCTATGTCCACCGTACAAAATCTCCAGAAATGTCCTTGGACCTTATTGCCTCCGATGAATTTGAACAATACTGGGATGGCTTCTTGACAAGTCAATGTCAAACTAGTCAAGATGCCATCCCGGTATTCTTCACGTTCGAACAGTGTGAAATCATCTCGCACTGCGCCCCTACAGCTTTTTGGAGCTTTGGTCTTGCAACGGCATACTTTGGGTACTGTAGGATACAGTGTGGGACGGATTCTGCTTCCGCATCTTACACAAGCGGAACACCCGTGCCTGGTCCTAAGTTGCAGTAGCAAGGAGGCGTGCTTTTCGAGGTATGAATTGTGATGATGATAAGTCCGGATCGATTTTCCGCATGCGGTTGCAACTTGGGCACTTATTGAATATTGTTTTCGCCTCTAGTTTTTCTTCCTCTCCCGAAAAAAACCCTCCGGACGCTGCTTTGCTGCTGGATAGCACTGTGGCACATCTGTGGAAGCACTGCGTTCTTGCTCGATTCTCCTCTCACGACTTTTTGTGTTTTTCGCCAATGAATCAGCTCCTTTATCACGTCGTGTTCCTTGATTTCCCGGAAACCCAGAACCGCTCTCTAGCCCCTTGTCTTAGTGTCTTAGTTCGGTGAAGAAATCGATTTCGATATCCATCGCTTTTGAGCAAATATTACCTGAGACACGCTTCTGCTCCCTCGCCGTTGGGATTGTGGCTGATTTGTTAATCGAGTGCGTGTAGGCGCCGGCAGCTTTTCAATTATAGCGCTGCCCGGTATGTCGACAATCAATTCAGGGGTCCCATTTGCGAGACGATAGGACTGCTTCAATGGGCTTCAAAGTTTTTTCAGGGATATGTCGAAAGCATAAAGGGAGGAGGCGCATGACACACTCCGTCTCTCTGTTGCAACAGTTGTTTTGGGTTGGGTTGGGGGGGTAGTGTTGCCCTTCGCAAAGCCTCTGCCTGCGGGTTTGGTTTGTTGGGGGGGAGAGGACTGGGTGCAAGTATAATGGCTACGAAGGACGCAATCCACCTATGTCTGCGTTCGCGCTCACATTCATTGTGCCGTTGGGGACAGACGGCCCGTGACAGTGCACCTGCTGCGGGAGGGCGTGATCAAGCGGGTCATAAGTGTGTCGCGTGGGGCATGTGGCGTTCAATAAATGGGCTGAGAAGGGGCAGGAACCGTGAAGGGTGTAGAGGGTGTGAATGCATCGAGGGTGTTGTGGCAGCCAATCTTAATGCATGTAGAAGTAGGTATAGGGTCTTGTCGGTCTCAGGATGTGATGAGTTGGGTTGCCATTGCATTAATTTAGCGACTTGTTTGCTTTGAATTAATCGTATTGTCGCTGTTCGCAGATTAAATTTTATTCCAGTACAGGTCAGTTTATTTTTGTAGATATATTCAGCATATGATAAACTGAGTGTCAATCTTTGACTGAATGCAAATATTGTGTCCGGATCATTGGTGCTAGTCGAGGAAATAGCATAGTCTGGGTAACTAGCTCTCACAGACATAGCGGTTTGTAGAAATAATATAACGTGCTCCTCTGACCCCTGCTGCAAGCAAAATGGTCTTGTAATTCCGAAAGTGTTTGTACACCATGTCAAAACACAATTCTAATTGCCTTACTGCTTCATTAGTCCCACTGTCAGCAGAAACATACAACCAGGAAAAATCGATACGCACCTCGAAGAACACGATCCATCAAGCGCACGAAGAGGCATCAACGATCATGGCTTTAAGAAACTTCTGGGTGTCCGCATCGAATCCAAAAGGTTGTCCACAGACGGCATCAGCCAGCACGCTGTTCCAATCACGTACAGATTCGAAAAATTCTATGATACCGTGCTTGATTTCCCTTTGGAATACATCACGGACGCTCCTCGCTGAGAGCAACTCAAGCTCACAGTGACACTCCCCTGTTCTGAGCGTGGAAGTGCGCAAATGCCAAACCATCCACGGACCGAATACGATCGTCCTCAGAGTTGGAAAGTGTTCCTGAAAAAGTCGGTGGACAAAATTGTGCTGGTCTCCCGGGGATAGCCATAATGGATACACCCCCACACCAGAGAGTGTGAGAATTGTCAGTTTTTTCAGCTCCTTTAGAGCTTCTACGAAGCCCACTGATAAGTCTTGCATAACTCCTTGACCTCGACCGGGCTGTGACAAGATGTTTCGGCGTAGGAATAGACTATAGGATAATAGCTACAACTTACCTTATACGGTGCTTCAACTTGTAAGTGAACCAAATTTGGAAAGCAGGAGGCGATCCCTGATGGCGAGTTTACTCTGTAGGGAAAACCCACAAAGAGCTTCTGGAGTTCTCCACCTGTCAGGCCATCCCAGCTGTCCTGGTAATCGCTATCTATATCATCGTAAGGATAGTGTGTCGAATGAGTTTCGGGAAACACTGTTAAACCATGCAGAGACGGCAATGGCATGGGCTCTCCAAGCGACAATGGTAGATGAAAGCCCAGCGCTAGCCTTGTAACTCGTCGGCCGTTAATGATTTTAGGAGCCAGGCTGAAGGGACCACTAAAAGACCGGAGATCAGACAAGTCTTCTATACCAAGAGTAAAAGCAGCAGATAACGCCTTGCTATCACAGTAATGACGAAAGCAGAGGCGCGGATTAGAACATACTGCCAGGTGTTGGAGAGAGGGTCGTGCTTTGATAAACTCAAGAAAGGAATCGAGAGGGATGAACGAGAAACGTCCGCTGAATGACACAATATGTTGTGAAATGTAGGGAAGCATGGCCAAGAGCAGGCTACTGTCGAGAATGGCTATCGAGCGAATTGTTGTCCCGCCACAAAGGGCACGGAATACATCAGTGAATTTTTTATTCATCTGGTCAATGCCCTTGTTTTTGAGGGTGAGCCGACGCAAAGTGGGAAACGGTGTTTCATGGACCTCGAAGATAGGTCCCCGTGTGATCCTGGAATTCTTATAATGACATTCTAACATTACTAATTCTTCCAAGGTGTGAAGTCGACCGATTGTCGACAGTAAGGAACAAGAAACAGGTACGTCGGAAAATGTAAGTATCTTCAGGTTGTTGAGATGAGAAAGGAAACGGGATAATCGGTCCATTTCGCCGATGTCATAGCAGTTTGAAATAACGCACTCCTTGAAACCTGTCTGCAGTGCATTCAAGGGTTGATTCCACATAATAAGGTCAGCGCCCGAAGGCGATATTCGTCTCCTTCGTGGGTTATCGCAATCAAGGTCCAGGGAGCAGCAGAACTGGTGAGTAGCGTAGTATGCAAAGTACCTGCAAACAGGAGCCAAATGCCTCAAAAACTCCCTATATGATTCCACGTCCATGTCGGGGTGACATTTCGGTTGTAACCAAGCAAAAATCTCATCGTAGACCTCAATTGGGATTTGCGATCCAGATGCGCGTGCAGGACCTTGAGTATATTGGTTAGAATACCTCTTGAAGAAGCCATGAGACTCACATTTCCAAGCCAATGATGCGCCTGACAAACCCAGTCGTTGTGCCTCCGAAGCATCCATGAAAGTGACTTGGAAGCGAAGATGTCACGGGCCAGTCACACCACAAGCTTTAGGGTTTACTTCTAATACCCTTTGTAGGAATCTAGACGAAGTCTCAGTCGATAAATGATAACGACTTAATTGTATAATACCTAGACGAAGTCCATATACAATAGAAATAAGTGAATGTTTAAGTGAATACTAATGAGTGTCTTACCTCAGTCGATAAATGATAACGACTGAGGAGACAACGAGCCAAGCTCCGTACTTTATATATTGTATGGAGTGGCTGTGGAAACAAAAAGAAAAGGGGACATGAAAAGAATGTGGAAATGGATGTGGACCGGTGGGACAAACATGTCACGTATTCCAACACCCTTAAGGGACTATTACATAACAACATATTAGCAATATGCTATAATATTAAGACAGCTCTTGAAGAGCTTTGGTATGGGAAGGAGGTTGAGAGGGAGAGAAGGTGGTGGAGAGGGGAGGAGAACAAGCAGGGTGTATGGATAAATTTAAGGGAGTTGCGATAGGTGGTATCGGGACAGGTGATGATGGGTGATTGTGGAGTTGCTTAAAATATGGTACCCGTAGTGGTTCATTTGAGATCAGGATGCTGTTCATTCATGTGAGGATCTTTTGTTACTGTGTCTCCCTTTTCTTCTTCAATTTTACATAATTGATAATGAGTCTGTGTAGTGATTTCACAGGTCTCTAAATTGAGCTGTATTTTACACACATAGATTGTCATCTCGGACAAAATACGAGAACAAAGGTTGTTTTCCAAGCTTATAGTGACTGGGACAGTTGATCTTCACCTTAAAGAAAAAAACTTATACTTATGAAGCGCACATACAGGCATCAATGATCATAATCATGCAGTCATGACAGGCAATGCCCACCTCAAAAAGCACCTGTAGCTATCAAGTGCATGAACAGGCATCCATGATTTTTTTCTTGAAGATCCTCTCAAAATGCTTGGATCCGAACAAGTCCCATATATTGCACCAGCCAGCTTGCCTTTCCAGCCACCAGTACTAGATCAAATTCATGACATTGTAACTCGTAACTAATCCTTGTTGCTGAGAGCAATTCAATCTCACAATGACACCCCCCCATCCCACATATGGGAGTGAAAAAATCCCAGACCATTCATGGACCAAATATGATAGCCTTTAATGTTGGGGGGAAAAGCCAGTAGACAATGTTGTGCTGGTCTCCTGAGGACAGCCATAATGGAATCGGTTAAAGAGAAGAGCGGGTGGGAATTTCCATATATTCAAACCCTTTAAACTCTCCTCAAGGCCTACTAAATAGTCATCAAATACAACACTCCAGTTATCTGTATAAGAGCCTTGATGAGCTTATTCAGCAGAATAAGTCCATAAGTTAATAACTAAGGCTTACAGAGTATCACTTCTATTGTTCAAGTTGCAAGTGAACAATGTTATTAATTGTTTGAATCCTCGCTTATGCAATCACAGGATTGCATCACAAGGATGGCAATAGAAGAAATATATCCCCCAGTCACTCCATTCAGAACTTGTGGAAGTGGGCCGATGCTTCACACGGCAGGTCCGATTCCCCCTCCCCCCCTCCCAGAAATTTCTCTTGTTTTTTTCTTTACACAGCTTAGACATTTTTGCTACCAAGCCAAGTTTTTGGTTTTGGATGCCTTCAGGGTCACTAATAGCAGTGAATACTACCACCAGAAGAGTAGAAGATGATTAATAAATACTATGTTTGTATCAACACATGGGTTTTCATGTTGCTTTACCTTAATAATGGAGTATATATATCCATGGAGAATCCCTCTGCCAAATCAAGGCAAGTTATATACCCACAAATATATTGAGACATATGAAAATGTACCATGTGATTTATATTTGCATGATCAGCAGTCCTTACTGATCATTTATAATTGTACTTGTATTTGCTATAATAAGTTTAATCCTTTTTATACACAACTAGTGAAGCACGGATATTTGATGTTATAGATGCTCTTCTAACAATATCCAGCTCATTTAAACTCCCATGATACATGCAGCTTCTTCCAGTTTGTATACCATCATGGTACCAAACTTCTAGATTTTTGTCTATAATGCATGATATCCAGTGATTGGCTGACTTATCAAAGTAAATGATACCTGCCAATCTCAATGCATGTTGGGATCCATCTGTGAGATTGTCAGTAAAAGTGTCAGAGATTTTGATAATGAAGGCATTTGATGTCTGAAATACAATTACAGGCGGTGCATTGGTATATGATTTCTTACTTGTGACATTAGCAAAGCAAAATCTATGAGTACGTCTTTGTCTCCAGCATTGGCATTGCAAAACATCCCACCATCCCTGAACAGATTGGGACTGACAATTCTCATCTAAATGATTAGTCAAATAATATCCCAATTCCCAAGTGACAGTGCTGCAACTCATGACAAGTGAATAGTCTACATCCATGATTGGCTGTTCATGTCCAGCAGCACATTGGACGTTAATATATGCAACACCAGTGTTTACCTTTAACATTGTTTCAGTGAATGTGTCAATTCCTAACATTTCTCTTCCATAAGGAAAGGTACGCCTGTTATCAGTATTTAATCTCCAAGGAGCTCTTGATCTGTCAATGATTAAAGGCTACCAATGGAAAATCTTGATTAGTTTGAAAACATTTATCATGATACATTAATAGTTGTTTTAAATGTAATTTGTCAGGAACTTTTTTTCTGCATAGAAATTTCCTACTCCACCATATCCATATGGAAACAGCCATGGAAAGGATAAAGGATAGATTTGAGGATTGTCATAAATTGATACAGGACTTGACCCTTGGCCCACACCTAGAACCTTTCCATTGTTATGTAAGTGAGTTAAGGCTATGGCAATTAGCTCATTGGTTGTTTTAGTGGGTAACTCATCACCAGTTACTCCATGTACTACAAAAGGACATTCTCCATCTTCTGTACCTTCCTCAGGTACATTGTCATTGACACTAGTAGATTGAGGATGTTTGTTAGTTTCCCTTTGATGATATTCAATGGATACTGGAATCTCACTTTCAACATAAGATTGTAAGTTATCTTCTGATATTTCTAAATCAAGATAATTCTCATGATTTAGCTTTAGCCATTCTAATGCAGCTTTAACTTTGCATGAATGTACCAATAAGGGAGTCCTGTGCAGTTGTTTTGCAGTAGGTTTTGTAGGCCCAGTGAAGATGAAAGCAAGTGCCTCATTTGATTCATCTCAGTGGGGTGGCAAAATGTTATATAGTTTTGGTATTGGACTTGAGAAAAGTACCACATTTCCTCGCATTTGTTTAAAATCCAGATTCCACACAGACAATGCAGTAATTTTTATGCAATCTTGCTATAAGCATTTTTTCAGCATAAGAAAGTCCTGTCATGATCACAATCTAGGCCATTACATTGTTTCTCCTCCGAACCACAGTCTCTGAATGCTTCCGAAAGCCTCCTTCAGAAATCCGAAACAATCTTTCCTCCATCCTTTGCATATATTCAATCCAGTCACCCAATCTTGTCCATCAAGCACTCCAGCTGATGTTAAGTGAAACAATCACTGATCAGGTCCAATCGTGATCTTTTTTTTAGAAAGAACCACCCTGACTATCCACATCACTATCCCCATCATTCATATTCAATCAAAGCTTGTGATGACATCTCATATTGTTAGGCTCTATGATATGAATGTTCTAGACCCTCAGGATCACCCTCCAAAGGATTTAGGGACGGTTAGCTCTACCCGAAGAGCCATGTGATTTGGAAACACGTTTCAAGAGCTATTGTTGGTCCGTTAATCTTTGCCTTCATTCACAATTTTCCTACTTGCTTTGTTCTTTGTTTTCCATGGTCTTTAATTAGTATACATGTACCTTAGCTACTTCCCGACCCTCATGGACTCTTTTCCATTTGCTCTCCCTTCCGAATGGTTCAGTATATAGCTAGCACATTCGCATGTATATGTCACGATCACAATTTGGACATGACATTCATATCATCCTCGTTCTGAAGCAATCCTTCCGAAGCATTTCGTCCGAAGTCTGAAGCAACATTTCCACATTCCCATCAATTTCATCCAACAACTCTTTTATCTATCACTTTGACTCAACCACTCCATCTAGTGAAACAATCCTTGTGAAACAATCATTGGTCAGGTCCAATCATATTCTTTTTTTTAGAAAAGAACCACCCTGACTATTCCCATCACTATCCCCATCTTTCACCATAAAATTATTGATTGAGTTATTCATATTCACTCAAAGCTTGCGATGACATGCCATATCATCAGACTTGATGATATGAATGTTCTAGACTCTCATAATGACTCTCTGAAAGATTTAGGCATGGGTATCCCTACCCAAAGAGCCATGCGATTCAGAAACATGTTTCAGGAGTTGGTGATAGTCTATTATCCTTCTCTTCATTCACAATTTTCCTTCCATCATTGTCCTTTAATTAGTATACATGTACCTTGGCTACTTTCCGATCCTCACAAACTCATTCCCATTCGCTTTCTCTTCTGAACCCTTCGGTATATAGCTAAACAATCCGCATGTATGTTCCCTAGTTCAATTATTGTATGTCAACTTGATCTTTCTACTCACACTTGCCAACTCATCCTCAACTCACCTTAAACAACAACTTTATATTTGAGTAAGCACTCCAATTCTACTTTTATTAGTTGAACCCACTTCAAGGAATGTGAGATCATTGGCTGTGATTGACATGGATTGCAAAGTTCATTCGATCTATGAGATAGAATCCTTTCAGAACCTTTATCTTTTTGGAACTATGCATTTCATTCGCAAACGTTCCGAAAGCTATTCGCTTTTACTGTAGGATTTCTATTCACTTTCAAAAACCATTCTATTATCATTAGGAACATTTCCGAACAGATTCACTAACACAACATTCATCCACATCTTTTATCACTGATATTTGGATTCTGACAGTATATCCCCTAGTTCAATTATTGTATGTCTACTTGATTATTCCACTCTATCTTGCCAACTTGTCGTAAAATACCTTGAACAACAACATCTCATTGAGTAAGCACTCCAACTCTACTTATAATAATTTAAACACACTTCAAAAGAATGTGAAATCAATGGCTGTGATTGACATGGACTGCAAAGTTCATTTGATCCACAAGATAGAATCCTTTTGGAGCCTCTATCTCTTCAGAACTATACATTTTATTCGTAAACGTTCTGAAAGCCATTCACTTTTACTGTAGGATTTCTATTTACCTTTGAATACCATTCTATTATCATTAGAAACATTTCTGAACAGAATTACTAACACCACATTCACCTACAACTTTTATCACTGATATTCAGATTCTGACAAGTCCTTTCAATGCAGATGGAACATCTCCTATCCAATTTCCATTTGCTGAAGATAAAAGTGGTATGGTTTTTTTGTTCAATAGGGAGACACAATCTTCACATACATGATCACACCTTTGGTCCAAAATAATAAGAAAATAAAAAGGAAATTTTTATTTATTTTATTTGAATTTATTTGATGTGTTTTTGATGTTTTTCTTTGACTTTGCTTGAGGCGGCTTTTAAGCGCCTAAAAGATAATCTAAGTGGTCTGTGAATTCTAGCGCGGGGGATGCGCTGATGCGGAATCAAATGTCAGCACTTAAAGTTCGTGTACAGTGACGCGAGCTGTAGATAGAGAGATAACTGTAACTTAACAGTTTTGAGACAAATACTGAGTTCAATAGAATGCTTGAAATGATGACGAATGGCCAGTGACGATTCGTTAACAAAGCAAGCGATGTTGAGATATCAAGCAAAGATGTAGAGATAGTTCTGAGAGTGTGGAGGTTATACTGCCTTGGATTCTGGAGAAATTTACAAGCGTATTTATACTGAGAGCTAGCTAATAATAGTCCTTTGTGTTTCCAAGAAGAATATTGGGGTGATGGAGCGGTTCTGGGGTTGCAGTCTACATGAGGGGCAAAATGCACAAAATAGTACTAAAGACATCTGTAAAACTTTTGAAACTGATTGTGGTGAGGTAGGAAATGTGAATCATATGTTTCACTACTATACTGAGCCAAAAGAACAAGAAAAATATTGAGAGAAAATCCTGAAACTCCATTTCAAAGCTCCTGGCACTTGTTTAAATGAAATCGAGGCAATCGGCTTCGTTCGTGGATCGGTGACGATAGGGGTGATCAGGAATAGAAGTCGGAGTGTCGTAACAGTGGATGGATGTGTTTCAAAGCCACGCGGGGCTCGATCGGTGGCTATTGGAGCCCGTTCGTGTCCGAAGCACATATATGTGCACATTTGTCCCTGCATAGGCCGGGGATCGTTGGCCGAGTAGTTCTAAAAATGTAAACAGATTATATCCTAAGGCCCAAGGCCTTGGATTCTCATTAGTAGTTGTTTTTATGGTGTTTTATTGTTTTTATTCTGTGTGGCGCTACTGATGCATCAGTAGATTACGTAATTGTCAGAATCCAATTATCAAAGTTAAATGTTATGAACAAATATATTGTTAGCAATAACATTGAGAA
>QMFG01004389.1:0-34142 GCA_003314545.1 Ramaria sp. MG151
AGTGTCTCAGTTCACACCGGGCGGGCGTATTTGCGAAGGGGTGGGTCTGCGTACAGTCGACTGAGGTAGCCGCCTATCTACCTCTCGTACTTGTATACTGTGAGCGGACAAAAAGAGATGTGGAAAAGCGGATGTGGGAAGGGTGGAACTCAGTAATATGGGCTTGTGAATACAACAAAACATATGTGCAGTGGCACAGGGTCATTCTAACAATAGGTATTTGTGGAAAGGTGCGGTGTAGTGTTGCACATATTGGCAAGTGTGGTCTTGCAAAGGCTGTGTATGCTTGCACTCGGCTCTCCGGTTAGAGAGGTGGAAAAGCGGATGTAGGAAAGGAGGAACTCGGTAATGAGGGCTTGTGGATACAACAAAACATATCTGCAGTGGCACAGGGACATTTTAAAGACAGGTATTTGTGGAAAGGTAATATTTGCGGTGTAGTGTTCCACATATTGGCAAGTGACTTGAAAAGTGGTCTTGCAAAGGCTGTATTTCAGGATGATCGCTACAGGATGCAAAACCAAAGCACGGAAGAGGAGAGACGTAAGTAATATGAACTCGGTCGCAATATCTGCAGTGGCACAGGGACATTCTAAACATAGGTATTTGTGGAAAGGTGCGGTGTAGCGTTCCACAAATTGGCAAGTATGCTTTCGCTCGGCTCTCCTGTTTGAGCGGAGATCACGCAACGATGAGCAGAGTTCAACCATTCGAATTGGAGGGGGATATTCCTTACGTTGCTGTCGAACAATGACTATACAAGACCTGAGTTAGGATCCACAACCGCGTACTGAAGGTTATAACCAAGACACATGCCGACTGAGACATAAGCTTGGCGAATTCCAACTCAGTGCTGCTTATTGGGAATGTTGGAGTCAGAACCGGTAAGCCTACAACGCAGTGGCATGTGGGACTCTGTGGACATCTTGGTTATAGTTGCTTAGTAATCCCAGCATAGTTTTAATTACTAAGCCCTCAGTAAACTGTCCATTCACTGAGTCCTTGTGTGTTTAGCTACTGCACTTATCTCAACAGGTTATTAGCCCCACAGATCCTAGTATGCATTCCCCAACCTTCAAGTCATTCGTATCCCCAAGCTTGCCTGGGATGGCACAAACTGGGTTACCTGGAAGAGTCAGACATTAGCCACACTGGCATCAACATGTGGTGCCAAGTGGCATCTAGACAGGACTGCTCAAAGCCCTCCCCCAATCCCCACTTACTCTGAAAGTCATGTACTAACAGATGAGGAGGGGAAACAGCTGGAGGATTTACAGAAATGTTGGGATGACTACAACCAATGTGAAGCAATAATTATGGCACAAATCTACACTACAATCCTGGATAGTGTACTTATCGAAGTCCGCAATCTCACAACAGCAAAATGTCAGAATTCAATTATCAAAGATAAATGTTATAGATGAATGTAGTGTTAGTAGTAACGTTCAAAAATGTTTCTATCTTAATGGAATGATATTTGAAAGCAAATGGGAATCCTACAGTAAAATCAAATGGCTTTCCAAAGGTTTGGGAAAAAGTGCATTGTTCCAAAGAGAGAGATATTCTGAAAGGATTCTCTCTCATGGATCGAATGAACTTTGCAGTCCATGTCAATCACAGCCAATGGTCTCACATTCTTTCGAAGTGTGTTTAAACCAATATATATAAGTTTAGAGTACTCACTCCAATGTGAAGTTGTGGTTCAAATGTAGTTCACGATGACTTGGCAAGTTGGAGTAGGACAATCAAGTAGACGTACAATAATTGAACTAGGGAATATACATGCAAATGTGCTAGCTATATACTGAAGGGTTCAGAAGGGAGAGCAAATGGGAAAGAGTCTGTGAGGATTGGAAAGTAGCTAAGGTACATGTATACTAATTAAAGGCCATAGAAAACAAAGAACAAGGGTGGAAGGAAAATTGTGAATGAAGCAAAGGATAGATGGACTAACAACAACTCCTGAAACATGTTTCCGAATCACGTGGCTCTTCAGGTAGGGATAGCCATGTATAAATATTTCGGAGGTTAAGTATGAGAGTCTAGAATGCTCATATCATTGAGCCTGATGATATGGAATGTTATCGCAAGCTTTGATGAAATATAAATGACTCAATCAAATAAATTTATGGTGAAAGATGGGGATAGTGATGGGGATAGTCAGGGTGGTTCTTTCTAAAAAAAGAGTATGATTGGACCTGACTAGTGATTGTTTCACTAATTGATAATGGGGCAATTCCGGAAATTGTTGGGTGAGGGTATTGTTGAGAGAAAGTGATGAGATCGAAGTAATGCTGCTTTGGGATTTGGAAAGGAGCTTTTCAGAGGATTTGCTTTGGAGGTAAGATGTCCATATTGTGATCATGACACAAAAGAGCTGTGGGAAGCTGTATGTGGGAAGCATGAGAACAAAACGCTTACTGTCAAGATTGACATGTGATGCTGTATGTATGAACTGAAATGTGAGGATGATGCAAATGTCCACATGTACCTAGAATCTCTCATGAAGATGCATGAACAGCTAGCTGGTATGAATGCTGCACTTGCAGATGAGGATCTGGTCACTATAATCCTTGGATCACTCCCTAAATTGTACTGCCCACTCATCAATGCAATTATGATGTCTGCAGCACATGCAAAGGCTAAGCTGGAACCAGACCAGGTAGTCAGCACACTAATTGATGAGTTCAAAAGACTCACCATCAAGGAATGGCAGCTGAAAGCAAATGAGAATGCTCTTGCTGCTAGTACAAAGGGTTGTGGAAAGTCTCAAGTGTGCAATGGTATCTCCGGTACCCCAAATATGGACACAGAGTGCTGGAAGTGTGGGAAGAAAGGCCACACAAAGGTGGAATGTTGTTCTAAGGCTATAAAGAAGGATGACAAAAAGGGAAGTGGATCAGCAAACGCAGCAACAGAAGGTGAAGAGCTTGCCTTCACAATGATGATTTCTGGGAGCACACTTGCACTGGGAATGAGTTAATTGACATAATGAGAAGTCAACGTCTATGACTTGGGTGCATCAGGCCACATCTTTCCTAATAGACACTGCTTCATCACCTTCAAAGAGATCACACTATGTGCAATCAATGCTGCAGATAAGATGGTCTTCAAAGCTACAGGGATAGGGAACATTAGGATAGCCATTCCTAGTGGGAAAACAACAACACATGCTACCTTAAAGCATATGTTATACTGTCCTGACCTAGCTTCCATGCTAGTATCCCTAACATGCTGTTATGCAGCCAGAGATTTGGTCCTATTGAAGGACCAGAAATGCTTGATTTGGGATGCCAATGGGATGCTGCTTAGGCAGGTTCTACTCTCTAATGGACTCTACAAAGTAGAGCATAAGGCTACAGTGGTGATGGCAAATGCAACATGAAAACCACTTATGCTGGATGAGTTGCACTGCTGTATGGGGCATATTTCCCCACAAGCTGCCTGGAAGCTAGTCCAGGATGACAGTTGTAGGGCTTGAAGTTGATTCATCAAGCCAATCAAGCTTTTGCATGGCATGTGCACAAGCTAAGCCTACCTGCAAACCTGTCCTAGAGAAAAGGGAAGGACCATGAGCTGCTAAGTTTGGTGAAAAAGTCCATTCTGATATATGGGGACCTGCAAACCCCCAAAGCTATGACAGAAAAGAGTACTTTGTCAGCTTCACCAATGATTACAATAGGTGGACATACCTAGTACTGATGGCAAGAAAAAAACAAAGCCTTCAGTTGTTATAAATATTATGAGGCATGGGTTGAGAGGCAGCACAATGTAAGTATTAAGCACCTACAGACTGACCGTGGGGGAGAGTGCCTCTCTCAGGAGTTTACAAACCACCTGAAATCAAAAGGAATGGTTAGAAGCCTTACTGTCCATGATACACCAGAGGAGAATGGTGTGTCAGAATGGTTAAACTGGACCTTACTGGAGAATGCATGGGCGATGCACCTCACAATAGGGCTGCCAAAGTTCCTGTGGACCGAGTCAGTCCAGCATGTGGTATGGCTGAAGAACTGCACATCGATGCACCCACTCAATGGCAAAACACCATACAAGTTAGTACATGGCATAAAACCTGACCTCAGCAACTTACCTGAGTGGGGCACCAGAGCTTTTGTCCTGAAGGAGGATAGCAGTAAGCTGGAAGCCAAAGCTGATGAGGGGAGGTGGGTAGGTTACAGCAACAAAAGTAAGGCACAGAATCTACTGGCCTGGTAAATGTTGCATCACCATTGAATGGAATGTAATGTTCAATGTCCCTGTCCTGGTTAACCCGACAGTACACTAACTGAGGGGGAGTCTGTCACCCACAGCACCCATGGCAGTCAGGGCATTGATGGCACCCCTCACAGTCAACCACCACTACCCCAGCCACCACCAGTGGTGGACCCCACCTGCATAGATCCCCTCAAAGGTTTTGAGGACGTGGATCCTCCAGCAAACCTGCTGCAAGGCAGGGGTCACCGCATTTGAAAATTGTCTGTGTACATGCATGGGATCGCTGACAGTGCAGGCAGCAGTACAGGTCACCCAATATGCTTGTGTACCCTCAAGGTCTCTAGATGCCTACCAGCAGCACTGCTCTTGTCACCTTGGCAGAGCTGGAGAATGACACTGCCAGCAAAACTGATGGTGTAATGCGCTAACCATTTGAGTATTCCATGGCAGTGGCAATGCAAGAAGTTGGGGGAGATCCAACAAACCTAGATGATGTGCACTCCTGCAATGACTGGCTGCAATGGGACATGTCCATCAAACAGGAACTAGACCAGCATGCTACCTTACGGACATGGGACCTTGTAGAACCCCCTGATGGTGCAAACATTGTTGGCAGTAGGCTTGTTTTTCATTACAAGCATGATGCAAGTGGTAAAGTTATAGCTCACAAAACCAGGCTTGTCATGCTGATGCATTTGCCTTAGGTTTGATACCTAAAGCCTGCATGCAACAGTCCTTTCCTCAGATGGTGTCTAGTGCAGTTGTTTGAGGGACACAGCAGTTGTGTATATTGTGGATTGATGAGTTGAATTGTCATCTGTCTTCTTTTCACAGAATTGTATTGGTTATGTGGATATTGCAGTAGTAATGGTTGTTAGATGACTGTAACTGTGTTAGTTTCCTAAACCAAGCTCTTCTTTGTATAAAAAGACGTCAAATGATTTGACTTCTTCTCTACCTTGTACTTGAAGGAGAGGTTTTGTGATTGGAATACCACAATTGATAATAGTCGTCTGGTAACTATTATAATTTTAGTATCCTCCTACCATACCTGTAAGGTAGAAGTTACCAGGAATGGGCACCCCTCACATAAGTGTGAAGCTCATTTTCTTCAAAATCGCTACTATATATTAGGAGAGGGATAAAACACAAATTTAGCTCCTAGAATATGTTTAGTATATTACTTGCTAAGACTTGTTGCAGAGACTTTATAAAAAAAAAACACAAAACTGAGTGACTAGTAGCAATTTTAAGGTCAAAATATCCAAAAAGAAATATTTTTTTTTGTAATTCCTGCGCAAATCATAGCACTTCATTTTTCATGAAGAAAATTTTGCAGGTCACGTGGTTGATAGCCAAGGTCACATGACCTCGGCTCTCAACCACATAAACGGTCTTTGGTATGCTTTTTGAGGCCTCAAGATTGTGCCTCCTCACTGGAAGCTCAGCCCTAGCAAGTCCAGTATGCCTAGGAGGTCAAAATCCATCAAGAATCACATTAATAACCTGCCATACCAGATCCAGCCAGCCAAAATTCATGTGGACAATGTAGAGGCATCAGATGGAGATTTGAGCTCAGATTTTATCCCTGAGACAGATATCAGTGATTTAGATGAGGAGTGGAATAAGGATGATAGGATGGCAAGTGTCAGGGGACAACCTGTTTTCACCAAATCCTCATCTCCAAGGCCCCTACACATGCAAAGCACAAGTCCGAGGCACGGGAACCTCAGTCCAAAGCCTTGGGTCCTTGACCTGAAGCCTCCAAAATACGAACCTGAAGTCTCAGGCCTCTAGTCTGAAACCTCGGACCACCCGAGACCTTGGCCAACCTAAACCAACCTCGGGGTGGGGCCTGAATATCTGATCCAAACCCTTGGCCTGACATCCGACCTTCCTCAGGGTCGAAGTACCTTATGGGGATAGAAGTCGGGCAGGGTTGACAGCGTGTAGGAGTGCCCCTGGTTGGGCGTTAGGTAGTCGTATATAGTTTTTTCACTAGTAGTGGGGATCCCTAGACCTTTCTCTTTGGATTTCCCCTCTACTAGGTGAGAGTTCCTTTACTGTATTTTCTTACACATATATATCTTTGGATCTCCCCTCTACTAGATACCTACGGGCGCTAGGAGGGTTGCCCTTACAGCAAGGCTGGAAGCTCTTGAATGTGAGGGGCTAGTTGAATGGGACAAGGAAAATCTGGATGATGATGAGGAAGCTGCAGCTGAAATCAGAGATGATGCTGCTCTCTTAGCATTTGCAAACACATTGCAAGAAGCCCATCAGTTTGCTGTTGCTGCTGAGAAGAAGAAAAGGGCTGGACAAAAGCGAAAGAAACATTACACTGGGAATGCTTTGTGTACAAAGCAGTTCTGGGCTGCAAAACGGCGCAAGCTAAAGGACAGTGGAAAGAAAGTTTTCATATCTGATTATTTTAGTAAAAGGCAAGTAGTGGATGCCACAGAACATACATACATTTCATCAGGTGCATCATCCCAAGAGGATTGTAATAATGATAGTATTCAGGCTGAACCAGATTGCACTATACCAATTACAGTGGGCAATGAGAATAATATACGTAACTGTCATACTTACTTTTTCTAGGATATGCCACTATCTAGCCCAGGTAAACAAACTGATGAGTAACAAAATATACCACCATCAACAAGCAATATTGCAGGCTTACTTGTGGACCTACATGATGACAACTGCAAGAATGGAACTGACAAAGTATTAGAAGTCCTATACTGGCATGACTTACCAACACTTCATCATGCAAGAGAAAGGCTTACAGTCAAAAACAAAGATAAAACTCTAGATGTCTTTTTTAGAGCTCTGATCACAGCAATGGTTGGGACTGTTAAGAACTGGATCTTAGCGGAGGCAAAGTGAGGGCTGGGACTCAATATAGAGTCGACCGAGGTTCGGGGTCGGGTTGCCGAGGGGGGCCGAGGCTCGGCGAACGGATCGAGTGGGACTTGGCTTCAGCTTATGTGCTGTGCCAGCTCAGAGTCCTGTCCCGTATTTTGGACGAGGCCCGAGGTCACCCGAAGTTCGGGCGTGACCTTAACGAGGGGGACGAAGGAGTGTAGAGATTAAGCAAGGTGTATTGGGGTATCTTAGTTGATATCAGAACTGACTATCATGTACACGAACGAGTAGCTTATATACGGAGGGGTTCGGGGATCGGAGACCGGATGACCGAGGTCAGGGTCGTAAGCTATGCAAAGGAGATCAAACGAGTGGGGCGGATATGAAACGTGTCTGAGGTAAACGGGGACTCGGGCCCGAAGGGCCGGGGGCTTCGGTTCGGCGGTGGGGTCTTGACAGTACCCCCCCCCCTTAAGGCTGAGCCCTCGAAGCCTTGTACCTGGGGTCCTAGTCACGTGACACGTTTGAGTCGGGTTTGGAATATAAGGGCACGCGTGGTGGCAGGTCCTTTAGATTAAGGCGCTCCCCATCTATGTCGAGCAATCCCGCGCCCGAAAGTATAACTGAACACCGCGCCCGATTATTGCGGGAGATGGAGGAGGTGGAAGAGCTGGAGAGGGCCGAGGAGGCCCGAAAAAGGGCCGAGCAGGAGGCCCGGGAGAAGGCCGCAGAAGAGGCCAAAAGGAAGGCCAAGGAGGAGGCCCGAAAGCAGGCCGAGGAGGCGGCCAGGAAGCAGGCCGAAGAGCAGGCCCAGGAAGGCAAGAGCCAAAAGATGGCCGAGCCGGAGGCGAGTGGTGCGGAGAGGGTGCGGATAGCTGGGGTGAGTGACTGCTTTTTTATTTTTTTATTTTTTATTTTCTTGGTTGACATCCCAACAGGAGGTCTGCATCCCATGTAGCCATCGCGGCGAGCGCTGTGTGCTGGGTCAGGTGGGGGCCTCTTGCGTTTGCTGCCACGAACACAAAGTTGCTTGCAAGTGGTCGGGGGCAACCGAAGGGTCGGGGCCAAGGGCCGAGAAGTGGGGTCCCCCCAAAGGCTCGGGTGGGGTCGAGGAGGGGCCTTCAAGGAAGAAGGCCAAGGGGATTGCCCCCGTTGCGGGACCGGCCGAGGTCGCGATCCCAAGGAGCGTTCGGGTCTCGGAGGCGCTTTTAGAGCGCGTGGTCGACGCCTTGGAGGAGGGCAACCGGCTTCGAAAGCAGCAAGCCCTCGCGGCGAGGCACACAGGGGAGGTCATGGAGCACTTGCTCCAGGCCTTGAGGCGGGGGGTGGAGGCGCAGGAGGACACCGCAATGACCCTTCGGCATATCGAAGGGTCCCTCGGGGAGATCGCCAAGGTTGAAAGGCAGCGCCTCGGGGACGCGGAGGATTGGGTCCCTCGGACGAGGGGCGTGGAGTCGGAGGTTCGGAGGGGTTCGGGGGGTGACGTGGATGCCGAGGTTCGGGTGGACAAGGGGAAGGGGAAGGAAAGGGAAGAGGAAACTATGGAGTAGCCGTACTAGAAGAGGATAATAATAATAATAAAAAAATTTTTTTTTTTTTTTGATGTGAGTTTCGGTTTGGGTTCGGGTTTGAAAGGGACTTGGGAGAAAAGGATAATGGTATGCGGGTGTTTGGTTCGGATTCGGGCTCGGGTCTATGTAAGTGGAAGGGACTGTGAGAGGGAAGGGATAGGGTTCGGGTTCGGGTAGTGTGGATTGGGGGTTCGGTCTCAGGTTCGGGTGGGTAAGAGGGACTAAAAAAAGATTTCAGAAGGATAGGGAGTGTAAATTTTAGGTTTGGAAGTTCTTTGGGTTCGGGAGTTTGGGAGTTTGGTGTTATTGTTATGATAAAGGAATAAAGATATTTTTTTTTTTTTTGATTGATTATGTCTAAAGGAGAGAAAGAGAAAATGAGTGTTCGGGTTACAGGTTCCAAGGCCTGGGTTTGGCAGGGTAGGCGGAGTGGAACTCGGTCACGATTTCGGATGCATGTCCGAGTTCGGTCGCGAGGATCCACGATGTTTCTTTGTCGGTACCTTCGTAACCGGCCCATCAGACCAGGTAGAGGAGGTTGCAGGGCCTTCGACGCTTGTCCAGTTTGGAGTCAGGAATCTCGGATACCTTGTATTTGGGTTTGCCGTCGATTTCGATGGGTGGTGGCGGAGGTTTGGTTTGGTTGGGGAAAGTGTTTGGGGCCGAGGGTTCGAGCATTGAAACGTGGAAGACGGGGTGAACTGCACGCATGCTGTCCGGGAGTCGTAGGGTATACGAGTGTGAGCCGGGTCGACCGAGGACTTCGAAGGGGCCGAGGTATTTTTCTGCTAGTTTCTTCGAGGGTCGGGTGGTGCAGAAGAATTGCGCTTTGACGAAGGCATGAGAGCCGATCGGGAGTTCGGGAGCCGGGTGTCTTCGGGCGTCGGCCGAGACCTGGTAGCGGGATTGAGCTAGTTTGATTTGCTCTCGTAGTACCTGGTGTAGCTGATCTAGGTCGATCGAGAAGTCTCGGGCCCGAGAGGAGGCGAGGTCTTGGTCGGGGTGGACTGAGATATTCGGGTGGTATCCTTTGTTCGCAAAGAATGGTGATACGCCAGTCGTGGCGCTCGGGGCGTTGTTGTAAGCGAATTCAGCGAGTGGAAGTAGGTCTGCCCAATTGTTCTGTTGGTAGTTACTATACACTCGGAGATATTGTTCTAACGTCTGGTTAGTATGTTTGGTCTGGCCGTCTCCCTCAGGGTGATAACCCGAGGTGAAGTGAAGCGTCATGTCTAAGGCTTTACCCAATGATTTAAAGAAGTGGGAGACGAACTCCACACCTCTGTCCGAAGTTACGTGCGAGGGTACGCCATGTTTTGAGAAGACATGTAAGACAAAGAGCTTTGCAAGGTCGGCCGAGGTGATCGTGTTGTGTGTTGGAATAAATATCGCTTGTTTTGTTAGTTGGTCGACTACTACCAGTATCGCAGTGTAGCCGGCGGACTGAGGCAGCTGTTCGATGAAGTCCATGGATATTGAGTTCCAGGGTTGTTCAGGGATCGGGAGCTGTTTGAGGAAGCCGTAGGGCTTATGACGTTGGGGTTTGGAGCATAAGCACGTGGTGCAGGACTTGCAGAACTCGTTGACCGAGGTTCAGAGTCCGGGCCACGTGTATTCGTGCCTGATTGAGGATAGGGTCTTGTTCTGACCGAAGTGTCCCACGAGTATGTGGTCGTGCTTGTATTGTAGTACTCGGAGTCGAAGGTCGTCGGCTTCGGGGACATATATTTGGTCATCGTGTTTCAAGAATCCGTCTTCGGATCGTGTCCATATTGGGTCGGAGGTGTCGCCGAGGTGTTTTAGGGCCTCAGGGTCTGCAGGCAAGTGAGCTTTAATATCAGCATGAAGTTTTTCAAAGTCTATGATGAGGCTCACGCGAAGCGAGGGCAGTATCAAGGACGTAGCTCAGAGTGACTCGGTGATCTGTTGAGTCGTGAAGATCGGCCAAAGGTTCTGTGGGTTGATTGTCGCGTAGTCGTTACCCCCCTCTTTGAGGTAGACGTCCCATCGTCTAGTTAGGGCATCGGGTTTCGCACTGAGTTTTCCCGGTCGAAACCGAATAACGAGGTTGAACTGCGACAGATATTCGGACCATCGGGCCTGTCTTCGGGTGAGCAGTTTTGTGGTCGAGAAGTATTCCAGGTTTTTGTGGTCGGTGACAACATCTATCGAGGCCGAGGGTCCTTCTAGGTAGTGTCGCCAACGTTTGAAAGCCTTGAAAATTGCTAATAGTTCTTTGTCATGGACGTCATAGTTGAGTTTGGCGCCTGAAAATGTCCGAGAGTGGAAAGCGATCGGGTGGATCTCGCCGTCCGGGGTGTAGGTTGACAGGATGGCGGCAAGGGCATAGTCCGAGGCATCGGTTTCCACGACCAATTGTTGATCTGGATCCCAATGTGTAAGGATCGGGGCTGAGGTAAAGGCTGTCTTCAGGGTTTCGAACGCAGTTCAGCATTCGTCCGAGAAGTGCCAGGTCGTACCCTTTCGGGTAAGTCGGGTGAGCGGTACTGTAATCTCTGAATAGTTAAGAATGAAACGCCTGTAGAAATTGGCAAAACCGAGGAAGGATTGAATGTCTTTAACCTTCCGAGGTTCGGGCCAGTCTCGGATCACCTGAATTTTGTCTTCGGCCATTGTGAGACCTTCGGACGTCAGTATGTATCCAAGAAATTCTACCGTGTCTTTGTGCCATTCACATTTCTTAGCTTTCACATAGAGATTATTTTTCCAGAGCCGTTGAAGCACTTCGCGTACGTGCTTCTTGTGCTCGGTGAGCATGTCAGAGTAAATGAGGATGTCATCAAGGTAAACTACCACGCATTTATCCAACAAATCTCCCAGGATGTCGTTCATGAAACGTTGGAAAGCCGCGGGTGAGTTAGTAAGCCCAAAGGGCATTACTAGCCACTCGAAGGACCCATATCGGGTTTTGAACGTGGTCTTCCATTCGTCTCCTTCGGCGATTCGGACGAGGTGGTACGCATGTTGAAGGTCGATTTTGGTGTAATACCGAGACTTCTTCGGTGCGTCCAGCAGGTCCGAGACGAGTGGTAGCGGGTATCGGTCTTTTTTAGTTACCTTGTTCAACCCTCGGAAGTCTATGCATAATCGGAGCAAGCCATCTTTCTTACGAACGAAGAGGATGGGTGCTCCGTGCGAGGACTGAGAGGGTTGAATGAAACCGATGTTTAAATGTTCGTCGATGAAGGATCGGAGGGTTTCGAGTTCGGACCAAGAGAGTGAGTAGATCGGGGGTTGAGGCGGTTCGGCGCCATCCTCGAGGGTGATCTTGAGGTCGTATGGTCTGTGAGGTGCCAGAGTGTCCGCCCTAGACTTGGAGAATACGTCCCCGAATTCTCGATAGTCTTCAGGTACGCCTTCCATGTCTGCTGGGGTCGGAGATAGGTCGGCCGAGCGTGCTGAGAGTTTGGTCGGAGCCAGACTGAGGCAAAAGGTCTCGGATCCATCTAATTTACACGCGCATGCGAACGCGGCTGCATTGATTAGGGCGATGTGAGGAGCCTCAAGCTTCGGGACGGAGTCGGAGGGTGACTTCGGCTCGGCTGTAGCAGCGCAAACTTCGGTCGTCGGAGGTTTGGCCAGATTGTCCGGTCGGGGTGCTCAGAAGGTAATACTGCCCAATACCCAGTCAATCAATGGATTGCAGTGGGTGAGCCAGTTGTGCCCGAGAACGGCCGAGCAGGACGAGTCTAGCGAGGTGACATAAAAGTCTACGGGGAAGGTGTGGTCAGAGGGGAAGCGAATAGGTAGTTCTACTGCTTCGGTAATTATGGAATTTGTACTACCATCAAATAGTCTAAGAGGGATCAGGTCTATGGTTCGGGTTCGGAGATTGTGTCTACGTACAAAAGAGGATTCAAGGAAACAATGTGTGGAGCCAGAGTCTATTAATGCTTCAAAGGGAGTGTTTAGGATAGTCTCGGAGGACAGGTTAACTACAAGAGACGTAGGGCTAAAAAGAGCGGAAGCATTAAGTCTAACCTCTAAGTCGGCACGTTCGGGGTCAATGCAACCCTCGGGACGTGCAGAGGCCGTAGGGTTGCGGATTAGTTTTTTGCCTCGGGGGCCGTAGCCGTAGGTTCGGCCTTGGCCTCTGAGGGCTGGTTGGCTGGTTGTGCCGCTCGGGCCTTGGCTGCGGCTCTCGGACACACACTAGCTTTGTGGTCCGTTCTGCCGCAGACCAGACACAAGTTAAGGTTGAAGCAGCGTTGGCGTTCTTGGGGGGTGAGCTTGCCGTCGGGCCCGAGCTTACCCGAGAGGTCGGGTCCCTTCGACTGAGGCGTGGAGGGCTTTGCAGTCTCTTTGCCTTTGGTCGAGGTACCTTGCTGTACCTTCGGGGTCGTGTTCGGAGCCGGGGCAGCCGATTTCTTGGTCCTAGGTTCGGACCTTGACGACGACTGGGTCGTTTCGCGAGTGAGCTCGCCTCGACGTTCCCAGTAGCGCTGGTCGATCCGTTGGACCAGATCTCGGAGCTTATGCAGGGTGCGGGGTTTGTCGAAATGAATCATCTCATCTTTGATTCGCTTCGGGAGGGCAAGATAGGCCTTCCGAAGCAGCGCTTGGTCATTGTAGTCGACCAGCAAAGCGAGGCGATAGAATTCGATGAAAAACTTGGTGGCCTTGTGACTGTCCTTCATCATGAGGTTCTCAAGGTCTACTTTGGCATCCGCAACTGCGTCGTACGGGCCGAAGTTGATCATGAGCTCCTCGGTGAAGCTATCGTAGTTGTTGAACCACTCGGGTTCAAATGACGAGTCATCAGTAAGGTACGGCTCGAAATAATCAAGAGCCATGCCTTTGAGGAAGGACAGGGCGTAGTTGACCTTGGCAGACTCTTCCGAGAATGCTTTCGGTCGGGCACGGAAATTCAGTTTGCACTGAAGGAGGAAGCCTCGTAGCTTCTTCGGGTCCGAGCCATCAAACGTATCGGGTTCCCGAATTTTCACTTTCGAGGATTCGGTTTTTTGGGGACCCATGAGGTCCACAATCTTGGAGAGAGCCTTGGTGAGGGATTCTCCAACATTGGCGTCGTTGTCCGACGGTGGGTCAGGGTCGGGGTCGGGGTCAGGGTTCGGGTCAGGGTTCGGATCATCGTCGGGAGGTTCGCGATAAGGTTCGGGGTCATCGGGGACCTCCTCGATGTGTCCCTCAGGAACCAAGTGATCGTGAAGGGGCATGTTTCGATGTCGAAACAACAGAGTTGGGGTCAGGGAGTTCCTTGCTCTTCGAGCTAGGACGGAGGGTGTTGCTCTACTGATTTGGTTTCGAGCAGCGGATCGGGTGGTCGGGGTCATAAGGACTGTCTGAGCTTCGAGAGTTCTGATATACTGTTAAGAACTGGATCTTAGCGGAGGCAAAGTGAGGGCTGGGACTCAATATAGAGTCGACCGAGGTTCGGGGTCAGGTTGCTGAGGGGGGCCGAGGCTCGGCGAATGGATCGAGTGGGACTTGGCTTCAGCTTATGTGCTGCGCCAGCTCAGAGTCCTGTCCCGTATTTCGGATGAGGCCCGAGGTCACCCGAAGTTCGGGCGTGACCTTAACGAGGGGGACGAAGGAGTGTAGAGATTAAGCAAGGTGTATTGGGGTATCTTAGTTGATATCAGAACTGACTATCATGTACACGAACGAGTAGCTTATATACGGAGGGGTTCGGGGATCGGAGACCAGATGACTGAGGTCAGGGTCGTAAGCTATGCAAAGGAGATCAAACGAGTGGGGCGGATATGAAACGTGTCTGAGGTAAACGGGGACTCGGGCCCGAAGGGCTGGGGGCTTCGGTTCGGCGGTGGGGTCTTGACAGGGACACTAAGCCTTCACCTAGATCCAGAGCTTTCCTTCACTTGGAGAAAATCTTCCCTGATAGCTGCAAAGTCAGCAGGGCGTAGTGTGAAATATGCAAGAAATATACGTACATGGATTCATGGTTACCTATGTACTGGAACACTTCCACTCCATCGCTATGGACAGTTTCATTCATCAATTATAGTAGATGAGGACTTGAAGCAGCTTATCCAGCTGCATCCGCAGTCTATTTCAAAGAAAGGTTATGTTAACGCTCAAGATATTGTGGATTTATTGGCTACAGAGGAGATGGAGAATTACCTTGGCAGTCCTGCCAAGATATCCCTTTCCACTGCCCAACACTGGCTTCACAAGCTGGATTTGCGATATGAAAGAAAAAAGAATGGGATTTATATTGATGGGCATGAGAGAGAAGATGTGGTAGACTATCGTAATGAGTTCCTTGAACGCTGGGCAAAATATGAGAAGAGAATGATAGTCTATAACAAGGATGGAAACATAATATCAACACCAGTCGGATTTCCAATTCCTGGAGGCTGCTTCCAACTCATCCTTATTACTCATGATGAGTCGACCTTTTATGCTAATGACTGCCGAAAAACAGAATGGACACATATATCTAACAAGGCTATGTTGGCAGTGGAAAGTCTATAATAGACACTTAACAATGTCACACGGCAAGTAATCCTTGGGACTTGTCAATAAATTGGATAAAGACAAGTCCCAACCGCCGCCTTTCTGCTCACCATAGGCGCTTATTTAAGCGCCTATGGAGCGAGACACAGAGAAAGAAATGAAATGAAATGAAATAGTGGCAGTGGGATAAAATCACAGACCAACAGGCTACCCCTGAGCATAAAGAAGAAGGGCCATCTCTTATGGTCTCAGACTTCTTAATACCAGAATGGGGGAGACTAAAGCATAACAATGAGTATGTTATTATTGACAGTTTTTAAGAGTAGCTAACATAGGTATAACAGTGAAGCACGCATTGTTTTCAAAGCAGGAAAGAGTTGTGATGGCTGGTTTACAGCTGATGCTCTTTTAAAGCAGGTTGAAACTGCAGTGGACATATTTCATTCCAAAACCAATGGAACTACAACTGGACTCTTCAGTTTGACAATGCTCCTAGTCATCAAAAACGAGCAGGAGATGCATATTCTGCTCGAAAGATGGTTAAGAGCCCTCATGCAACATGGACACATCACAAAGATGGCCCAAAAATGCATCCTGGGAGATTTGCAGATGGGACACTACAGGAGTTTTACTGTCCAGATAATCATCCTACAATGCCTGGATGGTTTAAAGGAATGCAAAAAATTATTGAAGAATGGGGACTCTGGCCTGCTAGAGGTTTACGTGCTCAATGTGAGGGCTTTAAGTGTGAAGCTGGGCAGACAGTATGCTGTTGCTGGAGGCTCCTTTTCACACAGCCAGACTTCTCTGTTCAGAAGTCAGAACTTGAGGAATATATTACAGCCAGGGGTCATATCTGTGACTTTTATCCAAAATATCACTGTGAGTTGAATTTCATAGAACAATACTGGGGGGCAGCAAAATACCATTACTGGTGTTCACCCTGGACAGCAGATATAGACCTAATGGAGAGAAATGTACTAGCTTGTCTGGATGATATTCCTAACTCTCAAATCTTACGGTAACCTTATTTCTTTTCTCTCTACTCCATTGCTAACCTTGTCTGTCAAAGCTTTGCAAACTGCTGCAAGATTTATTGATGCATACCAAAAAGGTTTGAATGGCTCCCAAGCTGTCTGGGCTAACCAGAAATACCATGGACATAGAGTGCTTCCAAACAATATCTTGGATGAGTTGGAGAAAGCTAGTTTGTAACTATAATGCAGAATTTATTTTTTGTTGCAGCATTAAAAAATAAAAAATAAAAATAAAAAAAATTTTTTTTTTCAAAACTAATTTCCAGGCAAATTCTAGCACTTTTCATTTTTTTGTGAAGAAATTTTGCGCTCACATGATGTAAGCACCCATAAGGGGTACCTGTTCCTAGTGACCTCTACCTTACTTCCTTGAGATGGTGGTAGATAACATTGATAAATGTGATGAGTCTTGTGACTGTGACATATGATGTGACATATGCAACAGTGACAGTGACCAATGTAACCGTGACAGTGACCATAACATGTGACATGTGATATAGTCTAGAATGTTCTAGACTATTCTTGATCTTGCTTGCTAGCTTTAACTTGGACCAGACTTGAGCATAAAACTTGACTTGTTGAACTTGACTTGTTATTTTACAGAGAGAGGCAGAGGCCTTTATATACATGTCTACAGCAACGATGCAAGGATGATGCAAAATGATGTGATAGAGGTGCTTGGTCAGAATAGGGGTGGTGCATGACAAAGCATGAGAACAAAAAGTACAAGAAAGGAATCAAGAAAGGAATCAAGAAAGGAGTATCTGTCAAAGCAGATAAGTGAGAATGTGCCAGGATAGGGGAAAGAAGTGTGGAGTGGGAATATTAGTACAAGAATAGAATGTCAGTTAGTAATGACAAGAAAAAGTTATCAAACATAGAACAAAGCAAAAGTCAGGTGAAAAAGATAATGTGTCAGATAAAAGAACAAAAGAAATGTCCACCAATAATAGTCCTCAACTTGTCCAATGTCTCCTAAGCGAATTGGATATAGAACGGGTCACTGTGTCATCCAGGAAGGATTGACAAATCAGAGACAACACAGGTGTCACGATCACAATTTGGACATTCCATTCATATCATCCTCATTCTGAACCAACCCTTCCGAAGCATTTCATACGAAGTCCAAAGCAACATTCCCACACTCCCATCACTTTCATCCAACAACTCTTTTATCTATCACTTCGACTCAAACACTCCATCTAATGAAACAATCCTTGTGAAACAATCATTGGTCAGGTCCAATCATATTCTTTTTTTTAGAAAAGAACCACCCTGACTATCCCCATCTTTCATCATAAAATTATTGATCAAGTTATTCATATTCGCTCAAAGCTTGCGATGACATGCCATATCATCAGACTTAATGATATGAACGTTCTAGACTCTCATAATTACTCTCCAAAAGATTTATGCATGGCTACCCCTACCCGAAGAGCCACGTGATTCGGAAACATGTTTCAGGAGTTGGTGATAGTCTATTATCCTTTTCTTCATTCACAATTTTCCTTCCACCCTTGTTCTTTGTTTTCTATGGCCTTTAATTAGTATACATGTACCTTAGCTATTTTCTGATCCTCACGGACTCATTCCCATTTGCTTACTCTTCTGAACCCTTTGGTATATAGCTAAACACATTCGCATGCATGTTCCCTAGTTCAATTATCATACGTCTACTTGATTGTTCTACTCAAACTTGCCAACTCGTCATAAACTCACCTTGAACAACAACTTCACATTTTAGTGAGCACTTTAAACTCTACTTATATTAATTCAAACACACTTCATAAGAATGTGAAATCATTGGGTGTGATTGACATGAACTGCAAAGTTCATTCAATCCACGAGATAGAATCCTTTCGGAATCTCTATCTCTTCAGAACAATGCATTTTATTTGCAAACATTCCAAAAGCCATTTGCTTTTACTGTAGGATTTCTATTCACTTTTGAAAACCATTCTATTATCATTAGAACAGAATCACTAACACCTCACTCATCTACAACTTTTACCATTGATATTTGGATTCTGACAACAGGCTCTGAAGGCTATTCATGAACCTTTCCATGAATGGCTGACAAGTGGGGTGGAAAATGCAATCCTTCTGGATTCTATGATGATGAGTGAGTTGAATGGATTGGGGAGGATATTCTGGGTATGGTCCCTTGAATTCTGCCATATATTCCTCTTGCCCTGCATGATAGTATACCCTTTTATCTCCAAGAAATATGAATGGTTCTGAGGAGTCATTAACATATACTGGCTCTCCAATGGCATAAGTGTCATGATGATTGGGATTAGAGAGCTTGTGATGGAGATGAGCAGGATTAGGGTATGTCAGCATGATTGGAAAATGGCATTCAGCTTGTCCTTCTATTGGTTGCAATTCAATGGAGTATTTGTTCTGAGATGGCAAGGAAAGCTTGGATGACAACATGTTGATTGATCAAAAATGATTATATAATAATTGATGATAAAAGATGGCAGTGTCAATGTAAAGGTGATGTGAGATGATGGCTAAGATTGAAGAAATTGGTGCTGGTGGAGTTGGATTGAAAATAGATGTGGCTTGTCTGCTGGCTTGTAAATGCAGGGTTTGTCACAGACACAAGGCATTGACTACAATGAAACTTTCTCTCCTACCACTAAGCTCTCAGCCATCTGCAATATTGCTGCCATTGCTGTCAGAAATGATTGGGAGCTCAAGCAGACTGACATAGATAGTGCATACCTTAATGCCCCAATCACCAAGGCTATCTACATGCACCAGGCAAAAGGATATGAAGCTACTGGGAAGGAGCACCATGTCTGTCGCCTCAATTGCATGATCTATGGCCTCAAGCAGCTAGGAAAAGAATGGTATGACATGTATTGCAACATCATGTACTGATTCAGGTTTACCCGTGGTGAGTGTTAAGAGCTGAATTGTAGCAGAAGCAAAGTTAGGTTCGGGACTCAAAGTAGAGTCGACCGAGGTTCGGGGTTGGGTTGCTGAGGAGGGCCGAGGCTCGGCGAGCAGGTCGAGTGGGACTTGGCTTCAGCTTATGTGCTATGCCAGCTCAGAGTCCTATCCCATATTTTGGACAAGGCCTGAGGCCACCTGAAGTTCAGGCATAACCTTAACAAAGGGAGCGAAGGAGCATAAGGATTGAAATAGGATGTATTTGGGTATCTTAGTCAATATCAGAACTGACTGTCATGTACATGGATAAGTGACTTATATACGAGAAGGTTCGGGGATCGGTGACCAAATGACCGAGGTCAGGGTCGTAAGCTACAAAGGGAAAAGATCAAACGTGAGGTATGAATAGGTGAAACGTGATGGTCGGGGGTTCGGGCCTGGAGGCCCGAGGTCTTGGGAATCAGTCAGGGATGGGTTCTGACAGTGAGGACAAGCATGTGCTATTATTCCATAGGCATGATGACCAGGATGTGCTCATCATTGTTGTCGATGTTGATGATCTTACCATGGCTGGTAATTTGAAGGATGAACTGCACACTGTCCTCAAGATCAAGGATCTTGGGGACATGAGCTGGCTATTGAGGAAAAAGGTGAAGTGGGACCATGAAATGTGTATGATTTCATTCTCACAACACACATATGTCAATAAAATACTCGAGAGGTTCAATCTACAGTACACTAACCTGCTCAGCACACCCCTTGACCCTCACCACAAACTATCACTACCACAAACCCTTTCCACCCCCTAATCAATCAGATGATATAATAAGAAAAGAGAATAGAATTTTTTTATTATATTTATTTTATATTTTGTTTGTGTTTTATTCAAGTTTTGATGAGGCTGCTTCAATATGAGTTTTAGGTGCTTGTTTGATAATCTAAGCGGAGATGTATTGAAATGTGGGGGATGGGCTGATGCGGATGCAAAGTGTCAGCACTTAAAGTTTGTGTACTGTATCTGATACCAAGCAAATCCAATAGATGGTGATGTTTTCTTGGTGACAGTGGTATTGTGAGAATATCAGTGAGATTGAAATCCAATGGAATGAATAATAGGTTGATTTTGCTGGCGTTCACCTCATCACATGTGTAGTGATAGTGGGTGCTGATGTGCTTGGTTCTAGATGTGCTGGCATCATTTTCTGTCTGTGCAATAAATGATTGATTGTCAGTAAATAATAAAATTGGAGTGAAAATTCAGCTTGAAATATTTTCCGAGCCGTGTGAGCCATATTCCTTCTGTTGATGCTACTGATCCTGCTACAAGCTCCGATTCCATTGATGATTGTGTTACAAAGCCTTGTTTCTTCGATGCCCATGAAATAGGTGAGCCATTGAATGTGTAGAGCCAGCCCGATGATGTCCCTGGTGTAGTTGGCGTCTGTAAAACCTGCTAGGAGATGATCCTGGCCTTGGAATTTTCTTCCTTCCCTGTTGTATGTTATTCCATAGTCTTTTGTATGCTGTAGGTAGCAAACGATCCATTTAGCTGCTTCCCAGTGAGCAATTGTGGGCCAGTGAGTGAATTGCATGCATTTATTGACTGTGAACAAGATATTGGATCAGGTAGCCACTGCGCAGTAGTTAATACTGCCTATGAGTGAGGTGTACAGTATGTCAAACATGTTTCCATAATTTGGGAGCACATATAGGTCAATATTCTGGTTCATTGGGGAGGTTTGAGCTTTTCTGGGTGTGATATCGAATCACTTGGCTATTGTATCGATGAATGTGTCAGAATCCAAATAATAGCAATAGATGTTGTGGATAGATGTTGGATTAGTAAAAGTGTTCGGAAACATCCCTAGTAGTAATAGAGTGGTTTTGGAAAGCAAATAGAAATCCTACAGTAAAAGCGAATGACTTTCAGAACATCTGCAAATGAAGTGCATAGTTCCGAAGAGACAGAGGTTCCGAAAGGATTCTATCTCATGAATTGAATGAACTTTGCAGTTCATGTCGATCACAGCCAATGATCTTACATTCCTTGAAGTGGATTTAACTAATAAAAGTTGGATTGAAGGGCTTACTCAAAAATATACAGTTGTTGGTGAAGTTGAGTTGGAAGCGAGTTTGGCAAGTGTAGGTAGAAAATCAAGTTGACATATGATAATTGAACTAGGGAATGTACATGCGAATGTGCTAGCTTATATACTGAACCATTCGGAAGAAAGAGCAAATGGGAATGAGTCCGTGATGGTTAGGAAGTAGCCAAGGTACATGTATACTAATTAAAGGCCATAGGAAACAAAGAATAAGGGTGGTAGGAAAATTGTGAATGAAGAAAAAGATTAACGGACCCCTAATAACTCTTGAAACATGTTTCCGAATCGCATGGCTCTTCGGGTAGAACTAACCGTCCCTAAATCCTTCGGAGGGTGATCCTGAGGGTCTAGAACATTCATACCATAGAACATAATGATATGGAATGTCATCGCAAGCTTCCACACAATAGAAACAACTCAATCAATGAGTTTATTGGAAAAGATGGGGATAGTGATGGGGATAGTCAGGGTGCTTCTTTTCCAGAAAAGATTATGATCGGACCTGATTATTGATCGTTTCACTACACACTTCATGGAGTGATTCCTGAACTGGATTGGGTGACCGGATCAAATGTATGTGAAGCATTGATGCAAGGGTGATTCGGAATTCGGAAGATCCATTCGGAAGGATTGGTTCGGAAGGACAAAGATATAGATGAGGTGTCCATATTGTGATCATGACAGAATGCACCTTGTGAGATGTGTATAGTGTGTAGAATGTGGTCCCTTTTGATAGCAATGCCTAGTAGTCGTGTGGGTTTGCCGAGATCATGAATTTCGAAGCTGCCCATGATGTCATTGATTATCTGGTCAGCTGTTTCTTCTGATGATGAGAAACACAGGCTGTCATCAATATACCATGCCACTCCCTCCAATTTTCCATCCTTGTCATTCCTGAAGTAAACCGGGCTGTCAGCTTCTCCTGCTGTGAAGCCAACCTTCTCCATTTACTCCTTGAGAGTCTTGTACCATACACAGCCTGATTGTTTGAGGCCATACATCCCTTTCTTTAGTTTACAAACTAAATTCTCTGTTCCTGGCTTGACAAACCCCTCAGGTTGTCTCATGAAAACGTCCCCTCCGAGCTTGCCATTCAAAAAGGTGCCCTTGATGTCAATGTGCCTGAGTGTTGACAAGCCAGCGGACAAGCCACATCTATTTTTAATCCAACTCTGCCAGCGCCATTTTCTTCAACCTTAGCCATCATCTCACATCGCCTCTGCGCCAACACCGCCATCTTTTATCACTTGTTATATAATCAAATCAATCGATCAATGTCATCATCTATCATTTCCTCATCAACACATATCCAAGAATCTATCGAATTGCAACCTATAGAAGGACGAGCTGAATGCCATTTTCCAATCATGCCGACATATCCTAATCCTGCTCATCTCCATTGCAAGCTCTCTAATCCCAATCATCATGACACTTATGCCATTGGAGAGCCAGCATATGTCGACAACTCCCCAACACCATTCATATTTCTTGGAGATAAAAGGGTATACTATCATGCAGGGCAAGAGGAAGATATGGCAGAATTCAAGGGACCATACCCAGAATATCCTCCCCCATCCATTCAACTCACTCTTCATCATAGAATCCAGAAAGATCACATTTTCCACCCCACTTGTCAGTCATTCATGGAAAGGTTCATGAACAGCCTTTGGAGCCTGTGTTGTCTCTGATTCGTTAATCCTTCCTGGATGACACAGTGACTTATTCTATATCCAATTCGCTTAGGAGACATTGGACAAGTTGAGGAATACTATTGGTGGACATTTCTTTTGTTCTTTTATCTGACACATTATCTTTTTCACATGATCTTTGCCTTGTTCTATGTTTGATAACTTTTCTCGTCATTACTAACTGACATTCTATTCTTGTACTAATATTCCCATTCCACATTTCTTTTCCCTATCTTGACACATTCTTGCTTATCGTCACGATCGTGTTTTACAACCTTTCACTGTTATCACCCCAAAGTATGTCTTTCCGATCATATCTGAAGATCCCCTTTGGAATCCCGAACCACACTTGCCTCAATTCTTCACACATGTTTGATCTGGTCACCCAATCCACTTCAGGAATCACTCGATTGAGTGTTTAGTGAAACAATCAATAACCAGGTCCAATCACAATCTTTTTTAGAAAAGAAGCACCCTGACTATCCCCATCACTATCCCCATCTTTCCCAATAAACTCATTGATCGAATTATCTCTATTCTTTTGAAGCTCACAATGACATTCCATATCATTAGACCTCATGGTATGAATGTTCTAGACCCTCAGAATCACCCTCCAAAGGATTTATGCATGGCTATCCCTACCCAATTAGCCATGCGATTCAGAAACATGTTTCAAGAGCTATTGATGGTCTATTAATCTTTTCTATCATTCACCATTTTCCTACCTCCCTTGTTTGTCTATTCCTATGGCCATTAATTAGCATACATGTACCTTAACTACTTTCCAATCCTCATGGACTCTTTCCCATTCACCCACCCTTCCAAACTGTTTGGTATATAGGTAGAGCATTTGCATGTATATTCCCTAGTTAAATTATTGTATGTCTACTTGATTGTTCTACTCCAACTTGCCAACTCGTTGTGAACTACCTTGAACAGCAACTTCACATTTAATTAAGTACTCTAAAACTTATCTACATTGGTTTAAATACACTTCGAAAGAATGTGAGACCATTGGCTGTGATCTACATGGACTGGAAGGTTCATTGATCCACAAGATAGAATCCTTTCGGAATATCTATCTCTTCGGAACTATGCACCTCTTCGCAGACATTCTGAAAGCCATTTGCTTTTACTGTAGGATTTCTATTCACTTTCAAATATCATTCTATTAGTATTGAAACATTTTCGAACATTACTACTAACACTACATTCATCTATAACATTTATCCATGATAATTGAATTCTGACACTTATCTGCTTTGTCAGATACTCCTTTCTTGACTCCTTTCTTGTACTTTTTGTTCTCGTGCTTTGTCATGCACTACCCCTATTCTTACCAAGCACCACTATCACATCGTTTTGCATCGTCCTTGCACCATTGCTGTAGACATGTATATAAAGGCCTCTGCCTCTCTCTGTAAAAACAAGTCAAGTTTTACAAGTCAGGTCCATGCTCAAGTCTGGTCTAAGTTCAAGTCAAGCAAGTTCAAGAATAGTCTAGAACGTTCTAGACTACATCACACATCACACATCACAGTCACAGTCACAGTCATGGTTACAAGACTTGTCATGTTTATTGACATCACCTACTGCCAGCATAAAGTATTGGTATTGTGACATACTAAAATTGTAATAGCCACTAGACAACTATTATCAAACACGGTATTTCAAATCACAAATCCCCTTCTTCAAATACAAGGCAGAGAAGAAGTCAAATCATTTGACGTATTCTTATACAAAGAAGAGTTTGGGGTTAGGAAACTGACACAGTTACAGTCTTTCAGCGACCATCACTGTTGCAATATCCCATTCCTAATCTCATCCTGTGAAAAGAAGACATATGACAATTCAACTTACCAATCAACAATATACACAACTGCTGTGTCCCTCAAACAACTGCACTAGATACCATCTGAGGAAAGGACCGTTGCATGCAGGCTTTAGGTATCAAACCTAAGGTGAACATATCAGCGTCAGATTGAATTTATTGGCTAATGTGAGGATGAGCCAGATTGATGTAAATTGTAGTGTGGGGGAGTAGGTCTCATTGAAATCAAGTCCTGCAACCTGTGAGTAGCCTTGAGCAACAAGTCTAGCTTTAAACTTATCAATCTGCCCCTTGTTGTCTCTTTTGACCCTGAAAGTCCATCTGCAGCTGACTATGTTTGTGTTGGGAGGTTTCTCCACTAGATCCCATGTATTATAGCCTTCTATAGTCTTGAATTCAAGTTCGCAAGCCTCTTTCTACTTGTGAGAATTGTTCCCTTTCATTGCTTCCATATGAGTTCGGCTCATCACTTGCTAGTGTGATGAATGCCAACTTGCTGGCTTCCAAGTCTGTGGATCCATGAGCTAATGCAGCCATCTCTCTGGCTAATGCATGTTGTCTCTTTCCACATCCATATTCCTCATTTGAGGGATCAAGCCAGGTGCCCCTTTTGAAGTCTTTGGGGGCATATATGCCAGAGTCTGAGTTGTCCGGTGAATCTTTCGCCCCTGAAGCTGTATAATCTTCATTGAATGGTGGGTCTAGGTGTATTTCCTTCTCTACTTCTTGTTTGCTGATGTTTGAACTGTTTTCGAGCAGTAGGGGAGCCGAGGGTTAACGATGGGTGGGTATATGCATCTGTTTGAGGGTCATAGAGATTGTATTTCGCCATAGACTAGGTAAATTGTCATCATCTGTTGCATGGATGGTGATTTGTTTGATATGATTTGATTCATCGAAGATGATGTCGCATGCCTTGAGGAGAGTTCAGGTTCGAGGTACCCAAACCTTGTATGCCTTTGAATTGTCGTAGTAACCTACAAATATATCTTCTGTAGATTTAAATTGACCTTTCCTTAGCATAGCTTTGGGCGTAAGTGCCCAGCATTTGCAGCTGTAAGCCCTGAGCCAATTTATTTTGGGTTTGGTGCCCCAAAAGGCTTTGAACAGTGAGATACCGAGCCTGGAGTGCAGGATCTGGTTTTTGATGAAATTCACCATGTGTATAGCAGATACCCAAAATTGTGGAGGTAAATTTGATTCATGTTGCATTGCAAGGGCTGCCTCTTGTAGTGTTCTGTTAAGCTGTTTGGCAATTCCATTGTGTTCCAGTGTGTAAGGGGTGGTAGTTTCATGTATGATGCCCAGTTTGGTGCATACATCCTTGAATTCCTTGCCAATATATTCCCCTCCATTGTCACTCCTGATTTTTTTGACCTGTGTACTTTCTTGCTTCTGAATCCATTGGATGTATCGGTTGAATGAATCTGTAACAGTAGCACACTCTTTGTTCTTCAAAAAATCAATGTTTACATATCTGGTTTTGGTTTCAATCCAGGTGATGAAATATTTGTAGCCATTGACAGATTTTTCGAATGAGCCGCATACATCAGAGACAATGATGTCTCCAATATTGGTGGGAAGTGGTTCTGTGTTCTTGAAAGGTGTCCTGGTTTGTTTACCAAAGGGACAGTTGGTGCATTGGGGTATGGGGCTATGGTGTAGGTTCAGTTGGAAGTCTGAGGCTGTTTTGAGCTTCTTCATATTGTCAATTGTAGAATAGCTTGTGTGGGCTAATCTGTGATGCCATAAAATCACATCAGCAGGCTCAGATGATAGATTGATGGACTCAGGTAAATTTCTGGGGACTGGGAGTGTAAGAAAACTGTAGAGATTGTTTTCCTTGTGTCCTTGAGCAATAATTTGGCCTCTGTGTATTAGAGTCGAATGATATTTGAAGAATTGTACATCCACATTGCCTGTAGTCATTTTTCCTACAGAGAGTAGGTTGGCCTGCAATTTTGGTGCATATATGATGTCAATGAGGGTGATAGGGACATCTGGGATCTGGAGCCTTGGGTTGGATACAATTTTGATCTTGATAGCGCCTCTCTATTCTCCACTTGAGGTTTCAATGGTAACAGGAGGAGTGTCCCTGATGTCATGGAATAGCTCCAAATTTCCACTGAGATGACTTGAGGCTGCTGAATCGACCAGCCAGTTGTGGTATTGATTGGCAACTGGTGGGATTGAAGAAATTAATATTTTATCTTCAAGTTGAGAGGGTACTTCATTGATTTTTGCCATCAGAATGATTTCATTGTCATTTATTTCAGCTCCTTTGGCAGCCGTCTCAAAGTTGGGTGTATTTTGACTTTGATTTTGCTAATAATTCTGTTGCTGTGATGTAAAATGATTTGGTTGTTGATTCTGAGGCCTATGAGTTGTGTTCATTGGCCTCCATTGGCCTTGCATTCCCTGTGCCTGGTGATTTGAAAGTCCACTGCTGGGCGCATAGCACTTGGATGCAGGGTGTCTGAGCTTGCCACAATTGTTGCAATTGATTGGTGGCCTCAGGTTTGATTGAGTGGCTGCATTGAATACATATGAATTGTAAGGTCGAGGAATAAATTGTTGGTTCATTCTCTGGGGAATGTTCGCTTGAGCCGAATAGCTGGTGCTGTGTGATGGGGACGGTGGTTGTGGGTTGTTGAATTGCTGGTAGTAGTTGGGGATTGGGAGACCGAAATTGTTGAACCTAGGATGTTGATTGTGTTGATTTCTGTACTGTTGAAATGGGGGACCATGAGTGCAAGCTGTGAATGCAGCAGTTGGCTGGTGTTGGAGTTCTATGGTGCATATATGCACTTCGTGTGCTTCTAATTTCTCTTCTACTTCATTCAGGCTTGTTGAATACATTTGGATCATTTGTGCAGCTTGTGCCCAAGAGTCTGGGACATTCCAAAGAAGTGTGGCAATGTGTGTGGAGTCGGCGATGTCTTCACCCATAGCTGCAAGTTGTTCCCTGAATTCTCTCATGGTAGAAAGGTACAAGCTGATGGGTTGGCCTTCGATCATGTGGTAATTGTCATATTTTGTCCTGATAATATTGATTTTGCTAGGGTCTTTCGATTCGAACTTCTTTGTGAGAAGAGCCCAAGCTTCGCTTGATCTAGAAGTAATACCAATTAACATCTGAAGTTCTGGAGTTATGCAGAGTAAAAGCTGGTTATATGCAGCATTGTTCTTATCCTTCCAATCAGCAATAAGAGTTGACAGTGGGATGTTTTCAACGCATATGACATTGTTGACCAAGTGTGTTGTTTGATTATATATATTGGGGATCGATTCTTCGCCTGTGATGACTTCATCTAGGCCTCTATCACATGCTGTAGCCAGTAATTCGTGTTTGCAAGATGTCCAGTTGTGGTGACCAAGTTTTGGTTTGATATCCCTGAACTTGTGAATATCATGCTTCACATGTGTCGTATTTGTTGCCTGTGACATTGGTGGCGAGTGATGAGACTTTTAATCTAATAAGAAAAGAGAATAGAATTTTTTTATTATATTTATTTTATATTTTGTCTGTGTTTTATTCAAGTTTTGATGAGGCTCCTTCAATATGAATTTTAGGGGCTTGTTTGATAATCTAAGCGAAGATGTATTGAAATGTGGGGGATGGGCTGATGCAGATGCAAAGTGTCAGCGCTTAAAGTTCATGTACTGTAACGTGACCTTTGTAGATAGAGATAACAGTGCAACTTAACAAAAATGAGATAACTTTTGAGTACTATAGATCCTTTGAAATGAAAGCAATTGGCCAGTGACAATTTGCTAACAGTGGAGCAGTTCCAGAGATATAAAGCTAGAGATTCAGAAAATGGGAGACTTTGTGGAGTTTTACTGCCTTGGATTGTACCGAGAAATACAAGTGTATTTAAGGGAAAAGCTAGCTAGTGTGAGTTTCTTGTGAATCAATGAGAAATAACAGGGTGATGGAGCAGTTCTGGGTTGGAATCTACATGAGGGTTGAAATGCACAAAAATGGAACCAATAGCTATCTAAAGCACCTGAAACCAATCTGTGTGCTATGAGAACTACAAATCATGTATGCAACAATTTATTTTCAGTGAAAAGAACAAGAAAAAGGATTGGAAAACTTCTGAAACTTCATTTCAAAGCTCCAGGCACTTGTTCCAAATGAAATGGAAGTGTTCAGCTTTGGTCGCAGATCAGTCATGATAGGGGTGGATGGAAATGGTAAATAGACTGTTATATTGATGACTGCAAGTGTTTTGGAGTCATGTAGATGCCAATCGCTGGCCATGTTAGCCCATTTGTGTCTGAATGCATGTATGCACTTGTTTGCACTCGCATGGGCTCAGGGATGCTTCACCGATTGAATCTAGAAATGTAAACAGAATGTATTCTAAGGTTAGAAGCCTTGAATTGAGATCAGTTATCTTTTTGTGGTTATTTTCTATTTTTATTCAGTTCTGAAGGTGGCTCTGCTGATCCATGAGAAGATTAAGTAATGCAATATTCACAGGGTGGATAATAAATAATAACATGATATACATAATGTGCCCTACAGGGAGGCCCTTGGATCTCTAATGTATGCCGTGCTGGGCACATCCCCTGACATCTCCTTTGCAGTGTTGTTCCTGACACAGTTCATGCAAAACCCAGGGAGGCCACACTGGGAAGCCATGAAGTGTGTATTCCACTATCTAAAAGGTACCAAGGATGCCTTGTTATTGGTGGATCACAAGGAGGCCTGGAGGCCTCCTCAGATGCAGATTGGGCCTCACAGGAACACCGGCACTCCATCTCAGGCTACGTGTTCACAATAGATGGAGGAGCGGTCTCTTGGAGTTCAAAGAAACAACCAATTGTTGCACTATCAACTACCGAAGCTGAGTACATTGCTGCAACTCATGCTACAAAAGAGGCACTCTGGCTTCACACCTTTCTAGCCAAAATTGCATGCCCACTAAGGAAACCCATCACAATCCACCTCAACAACATCTCCACTATCTCTATTACCAAAAATGATGAATATCACCCCCAGACAAAACACATTGACATCCGCTATCATTTCATCTGTCATGCCATGCAAGAAGGACTAATTCACATTGACTATGTCCCAACCATTGACATGGGAGCAGACATGTTTACAAAAGCCCTCCCTTGGCACAAAGTCTTATACCTAAATGTAATAGTTGGACTGTGTTTAGCTTAAGGGGGAGTGTTGGAGTCAGAACTGGTAAGCCTAGAATGCAGTATCATGTGGGACTCTGTGGACATCTTGGTTATAGTTGCTTAGTAATCCCAACGATGAACTAGCATAGTTTTAATTACTAAGCCCTCAGTGAACTGTCCATTCACTGAGGTGCATATCTTCTTGTTTGCCTGGATACACCAGTACTTACTACTTTATAGTCCTTGTGTGTTTAGCTACTGCACTTATCTCAACAGGGAATTCAAGTAAGGGTGATTGTATGAGCTGGATTAAAAGCATACATCAGGGCTTCTTTGCATGACTGGAGCAATGGGATAAATTGAGAGCATACACATGTTGTTTGAAGGGTCCTAGGGATCCTGACAGCTGACAGGCAGAGTACTGTGTAAGTATGACTATAAAAGTGCAATCTCAGCGTTGTTCATTGGACTCTTTATTGTAGGTATAATTACCTATAAAAGCACACCAGTTACAATGTTAATGAAGTTAATGATGAGAAGAATTTAAGTACTTACATCTCAGTCTCATTCATTGGACTGAGATGTTAGGATCTATCTACCTAGTTTATATATGACTTGAAGGTTATTATAATTGCCGGTGTGTCTGATATATTATGTTGATTTGAAATCTAGTAATGTCCATTGCCAGTTCCAGATGACTGCACTCATACTAATCCAGTTTGTCATCATTGTCCGACACTCCCCTCAAGTGCAATCACTCAACACCTTCCTCCATAGTTTCTCTAAGCACAATCACAGCAGGGCCTTCATAAAAATATTGGCAGTATTTTCTTCAGTTAGTATGTACTGGAGATCAAAAATGCTGTGTCAGACAAGATTGTGAATGAAGTGGTACCATATATCAATGTATCTGGTACATGTGTGAAATTTGTTGTTTGCTGCTAGTGTGATTGCACTCTGATTGTCACAGTAGACAGTAATAGGTGTCTTGATAGGTTTATAGAGTTCTTCAAGGAGTGACTGTACATATATAATTTCTCTTGCTGTGGATGCCAGTGCTATATATTCTGCTTTAGCCATCAATAAGATGATCAAGGACTGTCTTCATGTGCTCTATGCAACTGGGGATTGATGGAGGAGGACAACATATCCTGATATTGAATGCTGGTGTGGTTGTGATGCTCAATTTGTGTCTATAAAAGCTCCAAGCCCTTCATCCATTGTTCCCAAGATAAGTTTTAATCTTTTTGTTCCTTTGAGGTAGCAAATCACTTGCTTTGCAGCTTCCCAGTGCACGTGCATGGGGCTACACATGAATTGTGATAGTACAGATATTAAAAAGGTAATATTGGGCCATGTACTCATTGCAGCATACATTAGGGAGTTGATTGCCCTCTGATAAGGTATGTCATTGGATATTTCAGGTTAGGTGTTCTGTGGTGACTGATCAGGAGTTAGGGCATCTTTGTTTTCCATTGGTGTTAATGCAGGTTTTGCATTTTCTAGAGAAAAACACTCTAGGACTGTGGTAATGTACACTTCTTGGGATATGGTCATAGTGTGTGCCTTTTGATTTCTCTTAATCTTCAATCCAAGCAACCAGGTAAGCTCTCCCAGGTCTGATATGTCAAAGTGGTTACAAAGCTGACTCTCAAATTGTTCAATATGCTTTTGAAGCTTTGATGTAATAACCATGTCATTGACTGACACAGTAACAATAGTATGTTCTTCTGGTGAGTGTTGATAATAGATGGCCTGGTCTACTTGTGTGTATATGAAGCCAGCTTCTGAGAAGAATTTTTCCAGTTCTTCCAACCATTCAAAACCAGCTTGTTTAAGTCCATACAAGCTTTGCAGGAGTTTCAAGACTTTTCCTTCATCTTCTGGCTTCAAATATCCAGGTGGTGGCTTCATGTATATATCATCCCTTAATGTGGCATTGAGGTAAGTGCTCTTGATATTAACTTGATGTATTTCCCAGTCATGCTGAGCTGCCATTGTCAGGACAACATGAATTGTGGACATATTGGATGTAGGTGTGAAAGTTTCTGTGTAATCAAGGCCATATTTCTGATGTTGTCTGTTTGCAACTAGTTGAGCTTGTAACTTGAGTTTTTTACCATCCAGTCCTCATTTTGCCACAAGAGCAAAGTGACATGGGATGATATTGGCATGTCGTGGTGGGTCTGTTATTTTCCATGTTCCTAGCTTTTCCAGCTGACCCATCTCATAGTCAATGGCCTCTTGCCATTCAATGGAGTCTGGTCCACTTAATGCTTCTTGTAAGGTATGTTAAGATTGTGCAGATAACACAATCTACTTTCAGGCCAAGCCTCTTACTCTGGTAAGTGGCTACATATGACCCATTCTATAAAGTTGGACTTATAATCATTTTATTGTACCATTTCTTATAATTTTGGGTTTTTACTTATAAGTAAGGGTCAGAGCGCTCAATCACTTCAGTGCTTTGTGACAAAGACTGAAGTGAGTAGCAACCTTTCTTGACTCTTTTAACATTTACTTACATTATATGATAGTCACTTCTGTCTAGGTAGTTACTCTAAATGTCAGAGTGCTTCGTGACAAAGACTGAATCACTTCTGTGTCTAGAATTTTAACAGGTTATGGGCCCCAGCCATAACTAAAAAGACAACATCAACACAGCACCAACCCAGACATACAAAGATGACTGACGGATTCAAGATCCTCAGATTCAATGAGTCGGAGTGTTTAGATGAGAACGGCTCCAACTGGAATTTTTGGAAGACACGAATGATTGCTTACCTGAAAGGATCAAAGTTATGGCCATATGTATCTGGGAACACGCCCAAGCCCGTGGATATGGATGTTGACAAAATAGCCAAATGGGAGGAAGTGAATGCACAAGCCCTCACTACCATCTTAATAACATCATTCCAAATGTCCAAGCTGGCCTCGATTGTTCATCAGCAAAAGCTGCCTGGGATGGATTACTGAGCAGATATGCACAAGCTGATCCCATCGCACAGAACCTTGCTCAAACACGTCTGCACACGAAACGGTACATTGAAGGCAGATCAGAAACTGTACCTTCTCATATAGCCGAACTTCAGAAGTTGAGAGAGGCGTGTGGAGGACTTGGAGTGGACATACCAGATGGACAATTTGCCAGAATCATTACACTCTCAATGCCAACACCTTCTTGGGACCCAGTGATAGGAACCCTAGGCAGAGTATTAGACCCAAAGATCATTATTTCTTGTCTTAACACCAAATGGAGCAGGAGACAAGGGCTCACATTGAGTGGCGCTGACCCAAATGTGGTATTCCAAACTGGCGGAAAACCACCTCTAAAATGTGAAAACTGTAACAAGACAGGACACACCAAGACCAAATGTTGGGCTAAAGGAGGTGGTCAAGAAGGACAGTATCCCAAGTGGTTCAAAGGAAAGAAGGACCCAAGAATGACAAATACTGTGAAAACAGTCACAGACACTCACATTGTATGGGCATATGGATCCAATGTACATCCAGATGTATGGTATGCAGATTCTGTCAGGGGACAACCAACTCTCACCAAGTTCTATACCTCTGACACCTTTGCATGTCCGAGGCACAAATCCAAAGCGTGAGAACCTCGGTCCAAAGGCTCGGGTCATTGACCCGAAGCCTCTGATTACTAGTCCGAAGTCTTGGGCCTCTGGTCCAAAACCTCAGACCACCTGAAACCTCATTCCGCCTCGGGGGTAGGGCCCGAGTGTCAGAACCCGACCGAAACCTCGGGCCTCCGGGCCCAAACCTCCAACCATCACGTTTCACCTATTCATACCTCATGTTTGATCTCTTCCCTTCATAGCTTACGACCCTGACCTCGGTCATTTGGTCACCGATCCCCAAACCCTCTCGTATATAATTCGCTCATTCATGTACATGATAATCAGTTCTGATATTGACTAAGATACCCAAATACATCCTACCTTAATCTTTACGCTCCTTCGTTTCCCTTCGCTAAGGTCACCCCCGAACTTCAGGTGACCTCGGGCCTCGTCCGAAATACGGGACAGGACTCTGAGCTGGTGCAGCACACAAGCTGAAGCCAAGTCCCATCTGACCCGTTTGCCGAGCCTCGGCCCCCCTCGGCCCCCCAACCCCGAACCTTGGTTGACTCTATCTTGAGTCCCAACTTTAACTCTGCCTCCGCTCCGATTCAGTTCTTAACACCGAGACCTCAACCCACCTCAGGGTAACCCAAATGTCTGACCTGAACACCCGGTCCGGCATCTGGCCTCTATCAGGGATGAAACACCTTATGGGGATAGAAGCTGGGTAAGGTTGACAGTGTG
>QMFG01004390.1:0-50272 GCA_003314545.1 Ramaria sp. MG151
GATCGACATGAACTGCAAAGTTCATTCGATTCACGAGATAGAATCCTTTCGGAACCTCTATCTCTTCAGAACTATGCACTTCATTCGCAGACGTTCCAAAAACCATTCGCTTTTACTGTAGGATTTTTATTTACTTTCCAAAACCATCCTGTTACCATTAGGAACATTTCCGAATACTTTTACTAACACAACATTCATCCACAACATTTATCGCTATTATTTGGATTCTGACACATGTATGCTAATTAATGACCATAGGAAATAGAGAACAAGGGTTGGGTGAAAATTGTGAATAAGAAAAAGATTTAATGAACTAGAAATAAGTATTGAAACCTGTTTCCGAATTGTATGTTGTTTCAGATGGACGAACCCTTGTTTCACTTCCTTAAACAACGACCCTGAGTGTCGGAAATGAACGCGTCAACATATTTAATTGTATGTCTTGTCACCCTAAGCTTTTAGAAGCATAGAATCGACCCTGATATTGAGTTCCTAGAAATAGATGGGGATAGTGATGGGGATAGTGTAGATGCTTCTTTTCTGAGGAAAGGCTAATAACAGAACCTGATCTCTTGGTTGGGTCCTTGTGATGTTGCTAGGATGATTCAGGGTGTTAAGGGTGATGGAATGTTGAATGGTTCATGTGTGACAAATTTGTCAACAATTCAGGTTCCGAAGAATCAATTCGGAAGAATGTTCTTCAGATGGTTTGGAAGGTGGAGTAGGACACAAATCATGATTGTGACACAAAGTTCAGGTGTAACCTTAGCAAAAGGAGTGTGGAGATTAGGACAAGAGAGTGTATGTAGGGTATCTTAGTTGATATCACAACTTACTTTTGTATACATGAACTAGTGGCTTATATACAAAGAAGTTCAGGGATTGGGGGACAAATGACTGAGGTCAGGGTCATAAACTATGGAAAGAGATCAAACAAAAGATAGAAATAAATGTGAAACAAGTTTGGGATAACCAGGGCTTTGGGCCCAAGGGTATGAAGGCTTGGGGATTGGGCTCAGCATGGGTTCTAACAACCTATCATATTCTTTCTCCCCTGGCAAGTATGGTATTTCTTTATGGGAATGTTTCTTTTTGCTGATTTTAGAATTATTCTGCATGAAAGTGTTATTATTATTTATCTACCTTGTGAACCTCAGATTACATAAACTGTCTGATGGATCAGCAGAGCTGCCTGAATAAAATAGAAAATAACTACAAAAACATTACTGATTTCAATTCAAGGCTTTCAGCCTTAGAAAACCTTTTGTTTATATTTTTAGAATCAATCGGTGAAGCATTCCCAAGCCCACATGATTGCAAACAAGCACATACATATGTTTGGACACAAACGGGCTCATACAGCCAGTGATTGGCACCCATGTGACTCTGAAACACTTCCAAAAGTTAATCTAACAATCGATTAACCATTTCTATCTGCCCCTATTGTCACTGATCCGTGACCAAAGCCGAATGCTTCCATTTCATTTGGAACAAGCGCCTGAAGCCTCAAAATGAAGTTTCAGATGTTTTTCCAATCTTGTTTTTTCTTGTTCTTTTCACTGAAAATAAATTGTTGCACATATGATTTGTAGTTCTCATAGCACACAGATTGGTTTCAAGTGCTTTAGATAGTAATTAGTTCTAATTTTGTGCTTTTTATCCCTCATGTAGATTCCAACCCCAGAACCGTTCCATCACCCTGATATTTTTCATTCATCCACAAAAGACTCACCCTAGCTAGCATTCTGCTTAAATATGCTTGTGTTTCTCATTAGAATCCAAGGCAGTAAAATCTCCACAAAGTCTCCATATTCTGAATCGCTTGCTCTATAGCTTTACAACTGCTTTACTATCAGCAAATTGTCACTGGCCATTTGCTTTTATTTCAAAGCTGTTATCTGACCCAAAAGTTATCTCATTTTTGTTAAGTTGAACTATTATCTCTATCTATGGAGTTCGCATCACAGTATGCAAACTTTAAGTGCTGACAATTTGCATCTGCATCAGCACATCCCCTGCATTTCAATACATCTCTGCTGTATATTATCAAACAAGTGCTTATTGTGTGCGTTGAAGTAACACCATCAAAACTTGTATAAAACACAAACAAAATACAAAATAAATATAATAAAAATTTCTATTTTTTTTCTTATTAGAAAGTATTATAATGTACAAATAGATGTAGAAAAAAGTATGCATAGATAGAGGGAAATAGGATGAGTGTTGAGAAGTAATGAAACAATAACAGTAAAGAGAATAAAGGAGTAGAAGGAATAACTACAAATATTCAGAAAGACAAAGTGGAATGCTAGGTTGGGTTCTTGTAAGAAAGCAAAGCACAGCAAGGGTTCACCCCTGTGGTGGAGCCACCTTACTACTTGCTATACAATGGCCAAAGTGTTGGAAGATATAGAGAAGAGAGTGGAGACTCAGAAAGTCTCAGACATAGACACAGATGTCACGATCATGATTTACGATCCGTTCCGCCTTCCGAACCATCCGAACCATCCGAACATCACGTTTCCGAAACCACTCTTCGGAACCCGATTCATCGGCAGACTTGTCACACCTACAACCCCCCAACACCTCATCACCCATGACACCTTGAATCATCCTAGCAACATCACAAGGACCCAATCAAGAAACCAGATTCTATTATTAGCCTTTCCTCAGAAAAGAAGCACCTACACTATCCCCATCACTATCCCCATCTATTTCTAGGAACTCAATAGAAGGGTCGATTCTATGCTTCTAAAAGCTTATGGAAACAATACATACGATTCCACATGTGGACGAGTTCATCCCCGTCACTCAGGACCGTCGTTTAAAGAGGTGAAACAAGGGTTGGTTTACCCGAAACGACATACGGTTCGGAAACAGGTTTCAGGGTGTATTTCTAGTTCGTTGAACCCCTTTCTCATTCACAAGTTTCATCCCACTCTTGTTCTCTATTCATTATGGTCATTAACTAGCATACATGTACTTTAGCTACTTTTCCGATCCTTAACGGACTACTCCCCATTCGCCTTTGCCTCCGAACGTCCCAGTATATAAGTAGCACATTCGCATGTATGTTCTTTAGTTCAATTATTGCACGTCTACTTGATTGATCTGCTCGACTTAACAATTCGTCGTGAACAATCAAAAAGAGCAACTTCATTTTGAAGTAAGCCCTATAAAACTTATCACTTTAGATTTGATTATACTTCGAAAGAATGTAATCATACTGGGTGAGATCGGCGTGAACCATATGGTTCATCCGATCTCCGAGATAGAATCCTTTCGGAATATCTATCTCTTCGGAATAATGCACTTCTTCGCAAACGTTCCGAAAGCCCTTCGCTTTTACTGTAGGATTACCTTTCATTTTCGAACACCATCCTCTTCATGTGGAAACATTTTCCAATGTTATTACTAACAATACATTTGTCCATAACATTTATCCTTGATGATTGAATTCTGACAACAGACATGGACATGGACACAGACAGCAGATATATAGCAAGAACAAGCCACATCCTACACTATCCCCATCACTATCCCCATCTATTTCTAGGAACTCAATAGAAGGGTCGATTCTATGCTTCTAAAAGCTTATGGAAACAATACATACGATTCCACATGTGGACGAGTTCATCCCCATCACTCAGGACCGTCGTTTAAAGAGGTGAAACAAGGGTTTGTTTATCCGAAACAACATACGGTTCGGAAACAGGTTTCAGGGTGTGTTTCTAGTTCGTTGAACCCCTTTCTCATCCACAAGTTTCATCCCATTCTTGTTCTCTATTCATTATGGTCATTAAATAGAATACATGTACTTTAGCTACTTTTCCGATCCTTAATGGATTACTCCCCATTCACCTTTGCCTCCGAACGTCCCAGTATATAAGTAGCACATTTGCATGTATGTTCTTTAGTTCAATTATTGCACGTCTACTTGATTGATCTGCTCAACTTAACAATTCGTCGTGAACAATCAAAAAGAGTAACTTCATTTCGAAGTAAGTCCTATAAAACCTATCACTTTAAATTTGATTACACTTCGAAAGAATGTAATCATACTGGGTGTGATCGGCGTGAACCATACGGTTCATCCGACCCACAAGATAGAATCCTTTCGGAATATCTATCTCTTCGGAACCATGCACTTCTTCGCAAACATTCCGAAAGCCCTTCGCTTTTTCTGTAGGATTAGCTTTCGTTTTCGAACACCATTTTCCTCATGTGGAAACCTTCTCAATGTTATTGCTAACAATATATTTGTTCATAACATTTAACTTTGATAATTGGATTCTGACAATAACCAAAGTGTCCACAACAATGTACTATGCAAACATAAACTAACACTCCCACCTGATGGGGACACAGAACAGAATAAAAGCTCCCACCAAATAAATAGAATAAAACAGCTCCCACCAAATCTGACAATTAGATATACATGACAAATAGTGAAGGGGTGTGGGAAGGAATGGGAGATGAAGGCTGACTGGTGAATGATACTTGAGGTTCCTGAACCATATCAGCAGTTTCTGAGACAAACTGAACCTGTGCCGACCCACCATAACCCAATCTTTGACATGCCTCAGCATGTCAAGAATCCAATATGCAACAATATGACCTGAATGACCACAATGATGACAATGACCTTCATTAGTAGGATCACACCATTGATAACCTTTCTCATCTTCCCAGGAACCATGACCAATTGAGGGACCTGAAACATGACCACTAACAGCTTTCTGACCTCCACCTCATCCAGATAGAGTCACAAGGGTATAATCAGAGGGCTCAGATTTGATGGTGATAACAGAGGAAGATGCACCAGTCAAAATTGACTTGATATCTGCAAGAGTCAGTTCTGCCTTAGCAGTGAGAATGGAAGTGCAAATGGTGTGATAGGAAGTGTGGAGATGTCGGACAATGATGATGAAGCAGATTAGTACAAGCATAGTCATCCAGAATGGGTAATGGACCTTACCAGATTTCAAATCAACATAATATCTCACCAGTAATTATAATAACCCTTGAGTAGTATAAAAACTAGACAGATACATCCTAACATGTCAGTTCAATGAACAAGACTGAGATGTAAGTACTTAGATTCTTCTCATCATCAACTTCTCTGAAATTGTAACTAGTGCATGTTTATAGGTAATTATACCTACAATAACAAGTCCAATGAATGAGACTGAGATGTAAGTACTTAGATTCTTCTCATCATCAACTTCTCTAACATTGTAGCTAGTGCATGTTTATAGGTAATTATACCTACAATAACAAGTCCAATGAATGAGACTGAGATGTAAGTATCTAGATTCTTCTCATCATCAACTTCCTAACATTGTAGCTAGTGCATGTTTATAGGTGATTATACCTACAATAACAAGTCCAATGAACAAGACTGATATCGTGTGTTTATAGTCATCTTTACAGATTATGAGACCTACTTCTTCAACCATGGATCATATGCTCCCTGGTACCAACTCTGTGTTATTTAACATTCCCCAGCTTGCCGAGGATGGCACAAACTGGATAACCTATAAGGAGAGGATGTTAACTGCAATAGGTACATGAGGTCTAATCCATTACATGGATGGTTGTGCCATAAAACTGGTACCTTATATAGTGGACCCAAATACAGGTACAGCCAAGAAGCCAGATGGCTCAACAGCAACACCTGATGAGGCTGAAGAACATGACAAGAAAATTGATGAATATTATCAAAGGGCCTCACTTGTCAACAGCAGATATTCACTACCATCACAGACCAGATATTGTTGCATGTCCAGAGACTCAATGGTGCATCCAAGATATGGACTGAAATATGCACAATCCATGAGACCAAAACTGACTTGGTCCAGATTGACCCGCAACAGAATTTACAGGAAATGAGATGTCAAGAGGGTGGAGATTTCACGACTCACTTTGGGAATCTGTTCCAACTTCATGAACAATTAGCAGGCATGGGAACATCCATTGATGATAAGGACTTCTATGCAATCATCCTTGGATCCCTCCCAGAATCGTATTGCCCTCTATTATCATCCATAAATGCTGCGGCATGAATCTCCCAAAAACCACTCACCCCATATGATGTAGTCAATGTTATCTCCAAGGAGTATGAACATAGGCAATTGGTGAACCATGAAGCCTCAAAGAAAGGAGGAAATGCAGCTTTATCTTCTAAGACAAATGCGAAGAAAGGTCCCACTGGAAATAATGGGAATCAAGACATTACCTGCTCTAATTGTGACAGGAAAGGCCACTATAAAGCTGATTGCTGGAGACCTGGAGGTGGAAAAGCAGGACAAGGACCATGTCAAGGACAATGCAAGATTGGAAACTCACAGAAACAAACTGTGAATACTGCCACTGAAACTGACAACAAGCTCAACTTTGCATTTGGGTCATCAGATATGAATACCTTGCAAAGCAAATCAACATACCTCTTGAATGTCATGGAGCTATTGTGGATTCTGGTGCTACATCCCATTTTTGTCCAGACTGCTCAAAATTCATCACCTTCACCCCAATCAAATCACAAGTTCACACTGTAGATGGTTCTACCGTTAATGCTACAGGATGTGGAGATGTGTGCATAGACCTACCACTTGGAGAAAAACACACAATAATAACTCTCAAGAATATCCTATATACTCCAAAGATGACGTTCACCCTCATGTCAATGAACTGAATCACAGTAGAAGGTTTTTGCAGTGCAGTTTGAAGACAAGATGTGGAAAATTCTAACCCTGAGCCCAAGGCATACTATTGCTGAGATTCCACAAATAGATGGTCTATATACTGTCACTTCACAGTCTCAGCATCACGTGAATGTTGTTATAAAATATAAATGAATATATTTAAATTGAGATTAAGCCGATCTCAGGTTGGATAACTTGGCGATCGCGGTCGGGTCGCTGACTAATCGGTACGGCGATCAGCTGGTACGTGTCGGAGTTCGAATCGGTAAGCTTCGGTAACGACGAGGGATGTTCTGACGGGTTTGGAAGATAAATGTCGAGTGGTGAAGGGTAGATAATATGTAGTAAATGATATAGACAATGAATCAATAAAAGATTCAGTCTTAGATGGATTGTAGAATAAAAGAGGATGATAAACAGAATATTCTCTTAGTGAGTGGGAGTGAAATAGAATTCAATCATTGACTAGTTATTGTTTAGTGTTTCTGGAGCGTTGTTTTATACAAGTAAACTAAGGGGGAGGTCACAAGCGAAGTGTGGAGCAAGGTGAGACATATAGGAGGTCAGGGTTAAGGTTTACTCCAATGACCTCATGGTCAGCAGATAAATATGTGTAGAAAGTTCCTGTACCCATTGGAGCTGTTGTCCGGTGCTCCAATTCCTAATATATGTATGTATATATGGGGATATGGTCCAATTAGCTATTGAATGAATATGGAGAAAAAGAAGAAAATATTTTCTCAAGAATGGGGAAAATACTGGAATAATGTATCTGTTGTTTTTGGGTGCATATATGCGGCTGTTTGTGTTGGGAATATCTTGTAGTCATCATAGTGAAATAGAATGTCGAATATAAAAGTGATAGGAGGAGGATTGATGGTGTAGTGAATATAATGGTGAGTAGTGGGTGCATATATTGAGTGGTGAAGACTTAATAATTCATATTTACAACAAATGTTGCAAAGTCAAAACTCACAGTAAATGAGCTGCATTGGGCGCTTGGACATATATCCCAACCAGCAGTACTCTATGCTGTTAAAAAGGGTATCATTGAAGGAGTTGAACTTGACTCCACCTCATAACCTGAATTCTGTGATACCTGCACCCAAGCAAAAGCATCTCATCAGTCTTTTCCCACAGAGATGAAGAATAGAGCAAAAACCTATGGAGAACTTGTGCATGTGGATTTATGGGGACCAGCCCAAACAACAAGCCTTGGGGGATCCCTATACTACATTAGTTTCACTGACAATTATAGTCAAGAAATGAAGATCCAATTCTTGAAGCACAAAAGTGAGGTGCTCATGGCATCCAAGCATTATGAGATGAACATCTCACATCAGCATCCTGGAATCCACTTGCAAAAAGTATGATCAGATCAAGGGGGAGAATGTCACAATCACAGTTTAAGACATTCCATTGTTTCAATCCCAAAACACGATGTTCTGAAGAATTCTGAAAACTTCCTTCAGAACCCCAAATCATTCTCACCTCAATACTTCACATATATTTGATCTGGTCACTTAACCCAGTTTAGGAATTGCTCTATTTGGTGTTTAGTGAAACAATCAACAATCAGGCCTGATCATAATCTTTTCTAGAACAGAAGCACCCTGATTATCCCCATCACTATCCCAATCTTTTTCAATAAACTCATTGATTGAGTTATTTCTATTCTGTTGAAGCTTGCAATGACATTCCATAGCATTATACTCCTTGATATGAATGCTCTAGACTCTCAGGACCACACTCCAAAGGATTTGCACATGGTTATCCCTACCTGATGAGCCATGCAATTTGGAAACATGTTTCAAGAGCTATGTCACGATTAGAATATTGGTGATAAGTTTATATTACCATCCTTCCGAACCCGATCATCTGAACACATCCTCCGAATGCTGAGTCAACATCACTCCCATTATATCATTTCCAACCAACTACCTTCTTAACCATCAATTTCCCCAAATTGTTCCATGAATGTCTAGTGAACCAATCATTGGTCAGGTCCAATCATAATCTTTTTTAGAAAGAACCACCCTGACTATCCTCATCACTATCCCCATCTTTTCACAATGAACTTGTTGATTGAGTCATTCTTATTTCATCAAAGCTTGCAATGACAACACATATCATCAGGCTCAATGATATGAACAATCTAGACTCCCATAATCATCCTCCAAAAGATTTGCATATGGCTATCCCTACCCCAAGAGCCATGCAATTTGGAAACATGTTTCAGGAAGTATTGTTGGTCCATTCATCTTTTTTCTTATTCACGATGTTCCTACCACCCTTGTTCTTTGTTTCCTATGGCTATTAATTAGTATACATGTACCTTAGCTACATTCTGACCCTCATGGACTCATTCCCATTCGCTCTTCCTTCCAAATCATTTGGTATATAGCTAGCACATTTGCATGTATATACCCTAGTTCAATTATTGTACGTCTACTTGATTGTTCTACTCAAACTTGCCAACTCATCATGAACTACTTTGAACAACAACCTTCCACCAACTTTACATTTGAGTGAGTACTCTAACTTTACTTCTGTTTGTTTAAACACACTTTGAAAGAATGTGAAACCATTGGCTGTGATCAACATGGACTGCAAAGTTCATTTGATCAACAAGATAGAATCCTTTTGGAAAATCTATCTCTTCAGAACTATGCACCTTTTTGCAAACATTCTGAAAGCCATTCGCTTTTACTGTAGGATTTCTATTCACTTTTGAATACCACTCTATTACTATAAGAAACATTTCCAAACAATACTACTAACCCTACATTCATCCACAACTCTCATCACTGATAATTGGATTCTGACAGAGAATCCCTGAGTGCAGAATTTGATAAGTACCTGAAAGATCATGGGATAGAATGGCACCTCACTGTTCATGACTCACCACAGCAAAATGGAGTCGCTGAATGGCTCAATTGTGTCAGAGCCTGTTCTCGGCCGACTCCCGAGCCCTCGGACCTCCGGGCCCGAATCCCCGACCACCATGTTTTACCTATTCTTACCTCACGTTTGATCTTCCCCCTTTGTAGCTTACAACCCTGACCTCAGTCATTTGGTCACCGATCCCCTAAACCTCTCATATATAAGCTACTTATCCATGTACATGACAGTCAGTTCTGATATCAACTAAGATACCCAAATACATTCTATCTTTAATCCTTACACTCCTTTTGTTCCCCTTGCTAAGGTCACGCCCGAACCTTGGGTGACCTCAGGCCTCGTCTGAAATACAGGACAGGACTCTGAGATGGCGCAGCACATAAGCTGAAGCCAAGTCCCATTTGACCCATTTGCCAAGCCTCGGTCCCCCTCAGCCCCCCAACCCCAAACCTCGGTTGACTCTATCTTGAGTCCCAACCCTATCTCTGCTTCCATTCCAATTCAATTCTTAACAAATTGCACCCTTGTCAAACACTCATGTGCCATTTATTAGCATGAAATCTTCCCAAATACCTGTGGGCCAAAGCAATCAATTATGCAACTTGGTTAAAGAACCGCCTACCTTCATGTGCCATCCCTGGACATACCCCCTATGAACTCAGCAATAAAACCAAATCAAATTTAGTGCAAGCATATGAATTTGGTGCTAGAGTCTATATTCACTTACAAGACACTGGTAAACTTGAAGCATAAGCTGAAGAAGCATTGTTCATTGGTGTAGATGATCAAAGCAAAGGATATTGTGTATTCTGGCTGGAGAAGAACCATTCTCTCTCCCTCCCTCACCCTGCCCCAGCAACAACAGCTCCCATGCTCATGCTCTGCTGGCTCTTTTCACTGGTACAGGGGTTCCACCTGGCACCACATTTTTTTGTCTTTTTAGAAATTCTCTCCAGTCTGAGGACAAAGTCATTTGCAAAGGATTTGGATCACAACTGAAATACTCACTCTATCTAAAGAGACAATAACACATCTCCCCTTATCTAGGGCACAGCTTGCATAAGACCCTCACAGGTAAGAAACAGGAATGATCTCGAGATCTCGGACTCCAGTTCCCCAGAGAGAGGCTCGTAAAATTGGATATCTTCCAAACCACTCAGATCAGCCCTTGACAGCTAGTTTCCGTTCAATAGCCAGGTAAGTTTCCATTTTATGACCTGGGAACTTGACCTTAAAGATATCCCTCAGGATTGCAGGATATGGGGGATCCTTAGGTGAGCTGGCAATCATAACTTGGCTATCTCCTTTCGTCAACAATGTGCCATCACACTCCTTTGAGTTTTCTTGCAGCTTCCAGTAGTCAGCAACATATTGAGTCTCATGGTGCTGTATCTCCTTCAAGTGTAAACCTGTTGGATTCAGGGCAAATGGTAGCAGTATCCCCGAAGTTGCACAATACTTCTTAAGGGCATTGTAGACCTCTGGGGTAAAATCACGTTCTTGAGCTCCCTTGGTGGACCGCCCATCTTCATCCAACTCCTGGGAGTCCCCTGAGATTTTGTAACTCTTGAACCAACCAAGGTCATCAAGCAATGTTCCTCGTATATCCTGGTTGAAGCAAGCTGATACAATATCTTCATACCCCCATAACACTCCAGGAAAGCCATATCATTTGAAGGACATCCGCAAGTTGGAGCCCAGGGAAAATGTATCCATCATAGTGCTCTCGAGCTCTCCTACCAAAGATAAATGGCCACTTTAGCTGGAATATTAAATTATGTCATGCCTAACTTACCAATTTTATTATTTGTCTTGATTTGCTGGAGTAAACCGATCAAATGCTCAAAGGGATATGTCCACCACATGTGGACTGGACCATATTTCAATAGTAAAAGTGGAAGATGAAGGGCTGCATGCAAATTAGGTTTGTCTCGGTGCTTTTCTGGATTAAATTTCTTCAGCAACGCACTACTGGAGACAAAACTGATGGTCCACAAGCCAGTGCATGCAAGCAACCCATCAACTGCCTCCCAAAACAAAGGGCTAAGGGGCTAAAACCTTTTGATCAAAACATATTGGACGTGAGTTTTATAATAGTTTTCCTGAAAAGCCGTATAGTTAATGAAAAGGAACATTAGTTTTGTCCCACTGATGGTAACCGTAGCAGATGACATACCGAATGAGGGGGGAGTTTGCAGGTGCACTGGAATCCAATAATGTTCAGAATGTCATACCACAGCAACATGAACAAGAGATTTTAGAAACCTTACCACAAATCTTGGAACAGCCACCTATAGCACCAAGATCAACTTGAGCACACCCAGCTCTAGAATACTACAAGGCACTAAATGATGGACAAATAGCCTCTATAGCATCAACTGACCTTCAGGACAATTCCATTCAATGGGAAATAGCTGCAGCCAAGCCTGAACCTACCTTGCAAGAAGCATTAAATGGACCTGATGCTGTTGAATGGCAAGAGGTCATTGACTACAAGATGGGTTAGCTGAAAAGGCTAGGAATGTGGAAAATAACAGACCTGTAAGGGCAACCTACTCAGATAAAGATCCCAGTGTCTGCTGGGAGGTCAGACAGCGGGAAACTACCCAGCCCTGCCTTCCTACCCAGGGCCTGACCTAGGGACTCTAACCCCAAGCCTACCCACAGAGCTAAATCAGAACTGGCAGGGAGGTCCAGAAGTAAATATATAGGTAATGTAGCTAAATACATGTGAGCTGCTTACCTGGCAGGGAGGTCCAGAAGAGAAAGAACTAAGGACCCCCTTACCTAAACAGCGTATAGCTACTGTGACTGCGACATAAGAAATCTGTCACAGTCAGTAAAGGAAAAGGATAAAAGAATAGTTAAAAAGGTAGTAGGAGTAGAAGGAAGAAGGGAAATAAGGGAAATAGATGGAAGAAAATCAGGAGATAGGGGGATGAACTAGTTGTCCCCTGACAAGACCCACCACAACATGCCAATCTCATCCTATGTCATTTTGTTCTTGTGACAAAACAAGGACCAGATGGTGAAAAACTCAAGTTATGAGCTCAACTAGTTGCAAATGGACAATGTCACAAATATGGCCCTGATTACACAGAAACTTTCACATCTACATCCAATATGTCCACAATTCGTGTTGTCCTGACAATGGCAGCTCAGCCCAACTGGGAAATACATCAAGTTGATATCAAGAGTGCTTACCTCAGTGCCACATTAAGGGATGATATATACATGAGGCCACCACCTGGATATTTGAAGCCACAAGATGAAGGAAAACTCTTGAAACTCCTGTGAAGCTTGTATGAACTTAATCAAGCTGGTTTTGAATGGTTGGAAGAAATAGAAAAATTCTTCTCAGAAGCTGGCTTCATATGCTCACAAGTAGACCAGGCCATCTATTATTGACACTCACCAGAAGAACATACTGTTGTAACTGTGTCAGTTGATGACATGGTTATTACATCAAAGCTTCAAAAGCATATTGAACAATTCAAGAGTCAGCTTTGTGACTGCTTTGACATATCAGACCTTGGAGAGCTTACCTAGTTGCTTGGAATCAAGATTGAGAAATCAAAAGGTATGCACTATCACCATATCCCAAGAGGTGTACATTACCACAATCCTAGAACATTTTCATCTTGAAAATGCAAAACCTGTGCTAACACCAATGGAAAACAAAGAAGCTCTAACCCCTAATCAGTTACTGTAGAATGCTCAACCTGAAATATCCAATGACATACCTTATCAGAGGGCAATTGGCTCCCTAATGCTGCAAAGAGTACACATCATGATATTACCTTTTCAATATCCATACTATTGCAATTCATGCATAGTCCCATGCATGCACACTGGAAAGCTGCAAAGTGAGTGATTTGCTACCTCAAAGGAACAAAAGGATTAAAACTTGCCTTGGGAACAACAGATAAAGGTCTTAAAGCTTTTGTAGATACAGATTGGGCATCGCAACCACACTGGCATTCAATCTTGGGATATGTTCTCCTCCATGGATCCCCAGTTGCATGGAGCAAATGAAGACAGTCCTTGATTGCATTATTGACAGTTGAAGCAGAATATATAGCTCTTGAATCCACAGCAAGAGAAATTTTATATGTACAGTCATTCCTCGAAGACCTTTACAAACCTATCAAGACACCTATCACTGTCTACTGTGACAATCAGAGTGCAATCACACTAGCAGCAAACAACAAGTTTCATACATATACCAAACACATCAATATACAGTACCACTTCATTTGCAATCTTGTCTGGAATGGTACTTTTGATCTTCAGTACATACCAACTGAAGAAAATACTGCCAACATTTTTATGAAGGCCCTGCCATGACTGTACCTAAAGAAACTACAAAGGAAAGTGTTGAGTGATTGTGCTTGAGGGGGAGTGTCGGACAATGATGATGAAGCAGATAAGTATGAGCACAGTCATCTGGAGTGGGTAATGGACATGACCAGATTTCAAATCAACATAATATGTCAGATGCACCAGTAATTATAATAACCCTTGAGTAGTATCAAAACTAGATAGATACATCCTAACATCTCAGTCCAATGAGTGAGACTGAGATGTAAGTACTTAGATTCTTCTCATCATCAACTTCTCTAACATTGTAACTAGTGTGCACTTATAGGTAATTATACCTACAATAACGACTCCAATGAATGAGACTGAGATTGCACGTTTATAGTCATCTTTACAGGAGGTTCATGAGGAGGACATCCATGGTGTCTGCACCATCAATAATGCAGCCAAGACTCTTGAGTGTTTGATAGGCAGTCTCAACAGCATGGAAGTAGATATTGATAGACTTAGCGGGGTCATGATCAATCTGATAGAAGCTTTCATGAGCCTTGAGGTGACAAGCCATGACAGACCTCTGGAATTGTGCATTGATGACCTTCCAGGCCTCCAGCCTAGATGTCTTACCAGACACCAAATACTGGAGTTCAGAGGTAAGACTTGACTAGATAAAGAAGGTGAGTTGCCTATCCTCTGCTCTGGAACTCTCAGGAACAGTAGCTGTGGGCTCATCTGTGATCCAAGTGGCACCAACACCTACAAAAAACATTTCCACCCCTTCCTTCCAAACATGATAGTTCCCTTCCTCAAGGGGTGGTGTTGACTTGAGGGATGACATGGTGCAGGTGAGATGCAGTGGTGGTGAGTGAATGTTGAAGATGGTGAAAAAGATAGTGGACTGATAAGGTGCAAATAATGAGTTTCTGGTGGTATTTAGGCTAGGCTGAGGCCCATAACCTGTTGGAAGATATAGACAAGAGAGTGGAGACTCAGAAAGTCTCAGACACAGACACAGACAGCAGATGTATAGCAAGAACAAGCCATGTAGATACAAGTGGTGCCTACATAACCAAACCATCCACAACAATGTAATATGCAAACATAAACCAACACTAAGGCTACCAGTGTAGCTAGTCCCTGTATATTGTATGGGCATTTATTATGTAAGTGAATATGCTATTAATTCCTGGAGACATGGAATCCTCTCTTTGGTTGAGTATTTACCATTTGTTCTCCAGGTATATGTAGTTACATTATCATTTCTTAATCACTCTGATAGAGTATTTACCATTTGTTCTCTGGTGTTTGTGCTCATCCTTCAGCACTCTAGGCTTCAGAATTCACCACCAATGCCCTCCACTTTATCCAGTGATCTTCATAATCTTACTGCTCTTCCACCCCATAATCAATGTAGAAAAGTATCATATCCATCATACTCTCCAGGTATCTCTCTGTTCTTTGCTTGCCCATCCTTTCTAACCAAGTCATCATCACCATTCAGCTGGACTTCTATTCAAATTCTCCTAGTGTTAAGAACTTGATCAGAATGGAGACAGATGTGGAGTTGGGACTCAAGATAGAGTCGACCAAGGTTTGGGGTGGGGTTTCTGAGGAGGGCCAAGGCTCAGCAAATGAGTCAGGTGAGACTTGGCTTCAGCTTATGTGCTATGCCAGCTCAGAGTCCTGTCCTGGTATTTCAGATGAGGCTTGAGGTCACCCAAAGTTTGGGTCTGACCTTAGCAAAGGGGACAAGGGAGCGTAAGGATTAAGAGATAGATGTATATTGGGTATCTTAGTCGATATCAGAACTGACTTTCATATACATGAACTAGTAGATTATATATGAGGGAGTTCAGGGATCAGGGACTGAGTGACTGAGGTCAGGGTCGTAAACTATGGAGAGAAAGATCAAACATGGGATGTAAATAAATGAAACATGTTTGGAGGTGGTCGGAGCTTCAGGCCCAAATGCCTGAAGGTTTGGGGACCAGTCTTGGGATGAGTTCTGACACCTAGCTAGGTTAGAAAAGGCACAGAATTGACTCTGATGGTATCTGAAATGCCATTCTACAAATTGCTCATGGTATATTTCCTATTCTACTGTTGATGGACCCTGCTGTCTGCCTCAAACCACTCATAGCCACCACCTCAAAGCCATCAAAGTCCCTAAGGATTGCATCAGCCTCAACCATACTCTATGCCCAAGAAATTTTGTCATTTACACCTGTTTGCAGTACCTAATATGCACATCAAATTTACTTCCATTTTAGCAAACAGAATTCAAACAGCCATAAATTGCTCAGAAATGCTAGAATGTCTATGAAACTTCATATCTCAGCCTTTGTGAACCATAGGAAGGGCATATACCATGTTGGTGATTGGGGTGTTGAGTATGGATGTCCAGTACAACATATAATCAGCTCTGATTCCAAACAAAGATACCAAAGCAGGGATTCAGAACAAGATCAAAATTGATGATAAGTCCCAATTTAGGATCATGACAGAGTGAAGTTCAGACTTCAGACTCCATGCTTTGGGTACACCAAAGTTTGAACTTCAGAACTTGGAGGTGTAGAAGGTTTTGGAGTATCCACCAAAAATTAGTTGTCCCATGATAGGATGGGGATTGGGGCACAGATACCTGAGGTCAGAGATGCAAAAGTAATAAAAGAGCAAAATATCAAACACAACAAGAGTAGAAGTGAAATGATATTCTATGTATATGTACTTAGTAGCACAGCTGCAACAAGAAATGTAAGAGAAAAGCAGCCTTAGGGTATAAGGACCAGCTGCATCTGGACTGTAGCATGCTTCCTTTCCTGATGCACTATGCCTTATGGTAGCATCCATCCTTTTGGTGAGGTAAGTGTTTCATATACTAAGTTCATAGTATAGAACCATGGAGTCATGGGTGTATTGAGTGGCTAGTAATTTCACATTTGGTTGAGTAGTGTTTAGGGGTTGTTGTATACAACTCTCATTGCCATAAGTTATTTCTGTTGAAGAAAGATGTGCAACCAGAGCTAAAATAAGTAGGCTTAACTTCTGGTAAGAAGTTTAATACTATTGTTGTCAAGTACCTAAAATAAGCACTAAGACATATCATTAACAGTTGTTCTCTATACATACAGATATAACGTGTTACTCATAGCTTAGCTTCTGGTAAGAAGTTGAGCTGCTTCTCCTGCACTAAAACGAAAATACTCTCAAGCAGAGTTTGAATCCCAGTAACTCCTTCCCAGATGGTAATGTTCACAATGGGGTTATACTCATATATCTCCAGCACTCTCCCTCAAGCATGACAACAGACTAAAGCATGAATCTAGAAACACCCTAATCCCAATTCTTCCAAAAACTGGGTGAACCTTGCCCTTGGTACTGCCTTGGTGAACACATCCAAGATGTTCTCTTCAGTTGGGACATAATTGATTAACATCTTCCTATCTGCAAGGCAATCACAAATGAAGTAATACTGTAGGTCAATGTGCTTAGTCCTTGCATGGAATTTGTTATATTTTGACAGTGCAATCACTCCTTGATTATCACAGTTAATTGTGACTGGTTCCATTGCCTTCCCACGTAGTTCAGAAAGGAATGCTTGCAGCTACAATGCCTCTTTGGCTGCATGGGTGAGTGAGATGTATTCCACTTCTGTGTTGGACAATGTGACAATGTTTTGCCTTTTAGAGCTCCATGACACCACTCCTTCTCCAATGTAGAATGTGTACCCAGTGATAGAGTGCCAGTGAGTCTGACTTTCCCAGTCTGCATCACAATATCCTGGGACTAGTGTGGGCTCATTACCTCCGAATGTCAGCCATGTGTCAGAATTCAATTATCATGGATAAATGTTATAGATGAATCTAGTGTTAGTAGTAATGCTCGAAAATGTTTTAATACTAATAAAATGATATTCGAAAGCAAATAGAGATCCTACAGTAAACACAAATGGCTTTTGGAATGTCTGTGAAAAGATGCATAGTCCCAAAGAGATAGATATTCCGAAAGGATTCTATCTCATGGATCAAATGAACCTCCCAGTTCATGTTGATCACAGCCAATGGTTTCACATTCTTTCAAAGTGTATTTAAACCAAAGTAGATAAGTTTTAGAGTACTGTCAGAATTCAATTATCAAAGATAAATGTTATAGATGAATGTAGTGTTAGTAGTAACGTTCAAAAATGTTTCTATCTTGATGGAATGTTATTCAAAAGGGAATAGGAATCCTACAGTAAAAGCAAATGGCTTTCGGAAGGTTTGCGAAAAAGTGCATAGTTCCAAAGAAAGAGATATTCCAAAAGGATTCTCTTTCATGGATCAAATGAACTTTGCAGTCCATGTTGATCACAGCCAAAGGTCTCACATTCTTTTGAAGTGTGTTTAAACCAATATAGATAAGTTTAGAGTACTCACTCCAATGTAGAGTTGTAGTTCAAGTGTGGTTCATGATGATTTGACAAGTTGGAGTAGGACAATCAAGTAGATGTACAATAATTGAACTAAGGAATATACATGCAAATGCACTAGCTATATACCAAAGGGTTTGGAAGGGAAAGCGAATGGGAAAGAGTCCGTGAGGATCAGAAAGTAGCTAAGGTACATGTATACTAATTAAAGGCCATAGAAAACAATGAACAAGGGTGCAAAGGAAAATTGTGAATGAAGCAAAGGATAAACGGACTAGCAACAACTCCTGAAACATGTTTCCAAATCGCGTGGCTCTTCGGGTAGGGATAGCCATGTATAAATATTTCAGAGGGTACGTATGAGAGTCTAGAATGCTCATATCATTGAGCCTGATGACATGGAATGTTATTGCAAGCTTTGATGGAATATGAATGACTCAATCAAATAAATTTGTGGTGAAAGATGGGGATAGTGATGGGGATAGTCAGGGTGGTTCTTTCTAAAAAAAGAGTATGATTGGACCTGAATAGTGATTGTTTCACTAATTGATGATGGGACGATTCCAGAAATTGTTGACTGAGGGTATTGTTAGGTGAAAGTGATGATATTGAAGTAATGCTGCTTCGGGATTCGGAAAGGAACCTTTCGGAGGATTTGCTTCGGAGATAAAATGTCCATTTTGTGATTGTGACAAGTACTTACTTAGATGTGAAGTTGCTGTTCAAGATAGTTCACGATGAGTTGGCAAGTTGGAGTAGAACAATCAAGTAGACATACAATAATTGAACTAAGGAATATACATGCAAATGTGCTAGCTTTTATACCGAACAGTTTGGAAGAGTGAACGAATGGAAAAGAGTCCGTGAGGATTGGAAAGTAGCTAAGGTACATGTATACTAATTAAAGGCCATATAAAAACATAAAACAGGAGAGGTAGGAAAATGGTGAATGGAGAAAAGATTAACGAACTAGAAATAAATCCTGAAACTTGTTTCCGAATTGTGTGGCCCTTCGGATAGGGATAGCCGTGTACATATCCTTCGGTGGGTGAGCCTGAGGGTCTAGATCACTCATATCATAAAGCTAAATGATATAGGATGTCATTGCAAGCTTCCATAGAAATAGAAACACCTTGATCAAATTAACTCATTGAAAAAGATGGGGATAGTGATGGGGATAGTTAGGTTGCTTCTTTTCCAAGGAAGTTTTTTGATCAGACTAATTGCTGATTGTTTCACTATTTCTTATTGAATGATGAAGGAAGCCTCATGTCCACTGATGGGAGCTTGGATGTCCAATTTCTTGATCATGTGAATGAAGTATTCAGACTCATTCAGAGGCTTCAGAAGAAGCAATTTGGTAGTGTAATGCTCAGATTGCAATTGTGACACCATGTATCTTTGGTTATCTGTAAATAGATGATGATACATTTCAGCACATTCCAATGTGTCTCTGCTGGGCTTTGAAAAAATCAACCCAAGATACCAACTGCAAAAGCAACATCTGGTCTTGATACCATTGCAGGCCATAGTACACTGCCAATCGCCTCCACATATGGTATCCTTCACATTTCCATGACCTTAGGTAGGGATGTCAGTGCTTGATCCTGGCTAAATATCATTCCAGGGTTCATGGGGAGAGGTACTGGTTTTGCATTGGACAAACCAAACTTTTCAGCCATGCTTTCTATGTAAAGTTGTGTCACGATCATGATTTGTCCATTGCATCACCTCCGAACACTCTGTCAGAATCCAAATAATAGTGATGAATGTTGTGGATGAATGTTGTGTTAGTAAAAGTGTTCGGAAATATTCCTAATGATAACAGAATGGTTTTGGAAAGTGAATAGAAATCCTACAGTAAAAGCGAATGACTTTCGGAACGTCTGGAAATGAAATGCATAGTTCCGAAGAGACAGAGGTTCCGAAAGGATTCTATCTCGTGGATTGAATGAACCTTGCAGTTCATGTCGATCACAGCCAATGATCTTACATTCCTTGAAGTGTATTTAACCAATAAAAGTGGAATTGGAGTGCTTACTCAAAAAAATATAAAGTTGTTGTTGAAGGTGAGTTGGAGATGAGTTGGCAAATGTGAGTAGAAGAATCAAGTTGACATACAATAATTGAACTAAGGAATATACATGCGAATGTGCTAGCTATATACTAAACCATTTGGAAGAAAGAGCGAATGGGAATGAGTCCATGAGAATCGGAAAATAGCCAAGGTACATGTATACTAATTAAAGGCCATAGAAAATAAGAACAATGATGGGAGGAAATTTGTGAATAAAGAAAAAAAGGGATAATAGACTATTACCAGCTCCTGAAACATTTTTCCGAATCATATGGCTTTTCGGGTAGAGATATCCATGCCTAAATCTTTCGGAAAATCATTATGAGAGTCTAGAGCATTCATATCATCAGGTCTGATGATATGGCATGTCATTGCAAGCTCTGAATGAATATGAGTAACTCAATCCATAATTGTATGGTGAAAGATGGGGATAGTGATGGGGATAGTCAGGGTGGTTCTTTTCTAAAAAAAGAATATGATTGGACCTGACCAATGATTGTTTCACAGGGATTGTTTCACTAGATGGAGTGTTTGAGTCGAAATGATAGATAAAAAGAGTTGTTGGATAAAATTGATGGGAATGTGGGCATGTTGCTTCGGACTTCGGACAAGATGCTTCGGAAGGAATTATTCAGAACGAGGATGCTGTGAATGTGATGCCCAAATTGTGATTGTGACAACTCCAAACAGTTTACTTCCAAATCGTTCATTCAGAATCCAAACTGTCAGCATTTTCATCAGACATATTTGCCATCAACATTTCATCACCCTCAAACACCATGAATCACTCTACCAACATCAAAATGATCCAAACAATAAATCAGGTCCAATAATTACTCTTTTCTCATAAAAAGAAGCACCTGCACTATCTCCATCATTATCCCCATCTATTTCAAGGAACTCAATGTCAGGGTTGATTCTATACCTCTGAAGCTTATGGTGACAGGAAATACTATTCAATATGTCGACCCATTCATTCCCAACATTCAGGGTTGCTGGCTAAAGGAATAGCATGAGGATTTCTCTATCCAAAGAGCCATGCGATTTGGAAACAAGTTTCAGTGTTTATTTTCAGTTCGTTAAATCCTTTTTCTATTCACAATTTTCCTTCAACCCTTGTTCTTTGTTTCCTATGGCCTTTAATTAGTATACATGTACCCTAGCTACTTTCCAACCCTCACAGACTCTTTCCCATTCGCTCTCTCTTCTGAACCATTCAGTATATAGCTAGCATATTCGCATGTATATTCCTTAGTTCGATTATTGTACGTCCACTTGATTGTTCTACTCCATCTTGCTAACTCATTGTGAACCACCTTGAAAAGCAACTTCACAGTTAAGTGAGTACTCTAAACCTCATTTATACTAGTTTAGACACACTTCAAAAGAATGTGAAACCATTGGCTGTAATTGACATGAACTGCAAAGTTCATTTGATTACCAAGATAGAATCTCTACGGAATATCTATCTCTTCGGAACTATGCACCTTTTCGCAAACCTTCCGAAGGCCATTCTGTCAGAATTCAAATATCAGTGATAAAGGTTGTGGGTGAATATTGTGTTAGTAATTCTGTTTGGAAATGTTCCTAATGATAATAGAATGGTATTCGAAAGTGAATAGAAATCCTACAGTAAAAGTGAATGGCTTTTGGAACATTTGTGAATAAAATGCATAGTTCCAAAGAGATAGAGGTTCTGAAAGGATTCTATCTCATAGATTGAATGAACTTTGCAGTTCATGTTGATCACAGCCAATGATCTCACATTCTTTTGAAGTGTGTTTAAATTAATATAAGTAGAGTTGGAGTGCTCACTCAAATATGAAGTTGTTGTTTAAGGTGATTTTATGATGAGTTGGCAGGTTTGGGTAGAACAATCAAGTTGACATACAATAATTGAACTAAGGAATATACTGTCACAATCACAATTTGGACATTACATTCATATCGTCCTCGTTCTGAACAATTCCTTCCGAAGCATTTTGTCCGAAGTCCGAAGCAACATACCCACATTCCCATCAATTTTATCCAACAACTCTTTTATCTATCATTTCGACTCAAACACTCCATCTAGTGAAACAATCCCTGTGAAACAATCATTGGTCAGTGTCACGATCATGATTTATGATCTGTTCCACCTTCCGAACCACCCGAACCACCCGAACATCACGTTTCCAAATCAACTCTTCGGAACCCGAATCATCGGCAGACTTGTCACACATGAACCATCCAACACTTCGTCACCCATAACACCTTGAATCGTCCTAGCAACATCACAAGGACCCAACCAAGAAATCAGGTTCTATTATTAGCCCTTCTTCAGAAAAGAAGCATCTACACTATCCCCATCACTATCCCCATCTATTTCTAGGAACTCAATAGCAGAGTTGATTCTATGCTTCTAAAAGCTTATGGTGACAACACATACGATTCAATATGTGGACGCGTTCATCCCCGACACTCAGGGCCGTCATTTAAAGAGGTGAAACAAGGGTTCATCTACCCGAAATGACATACGGTTTGGAAACAAGTTTCAGGGTTTATTCCTAGTTCGTTAAACCCTTTTCTCATTCACAATTTTCACCCCACCCTTGTTCTCTATTCTTTATGGTCATTAACTAGCATACATGTACTTTAGCTATTTTTCCGATCCTTAACAGACTACTCCCCATTCGCCCTTGCCTCCAAACGTCCCAGTATATAAGTAGCACATTCGTATGTATGTTCTTTAGTTCAATTATTGCACGTCTACTTGGTTGATCTGCTTGACTTAACAATTCGTCGTGAACAATCAAAAAGAACAACTTCATTTCGAAGTAAGTCCTATAAAAACTTATCACTTTAGATTTGATTATACTTTGAAAGAATGTAATCATATTGGGTGTGATCGGCATGAACTGTATGGTTCATCCGATCAATGAGATAGAATTCTTTTGGAATATCTATCTCTTCGGAATCATGCAACTCTTCGCAAACATTCCGAAAGCCCTTCACTTTTAACTGTAGGATTACCTTTCACTTTCGAATACCATTCTTCCTATATGAAAACATTTTCTAACGTTATTGCTAACCATGCATTCATTCATAACACTTTTCTTTATTAATTGGATTCTGACAGTCAGGTCCAATCATATTCTTTTTTTAGAAAAGAACCACCCTGACTATCCCCATCACTATCCCCATCTTTCACCATACAATTATGGATGGAGTTATTCATATTCACTCAATGCTTGCGATGACATGCCATATCATCAGACTTGATGATATGAACGTTCTAGACTCTCATAATGACCTTCCGAAAGATTTAGACATGGCTATCTCTACCCGAAAAGCCATACAATTCGGAAACATGTTTCAGGAGCTGGTAATAGTCTATTATCCCTTTTCTACATTCACAATTTTCCTTCCATCATTGTCCTTTGTTTTCTATGGCCGTTAATTAGTATACATGTACCTTGGCTATTTTCGGATCCTCACGGACTCATTCCCATTTGCCTCCTATTCCAAATCCTTCGGTATATAGCTAAACAATGTGCATGTATGTTCCCTAGTTCAATTATTGTATGTCAACTTGATTCTTCTACTCGCACTTGCCAACTTGTCCTCAACTCACCTTAAAACAACAACTTCATATTTTTTGAGTAAGCACTCCAATTCCTCTTTTTATTAGTTAGATTCACTTTAAGGAATGTAAGATCATTAGCTGTGATTGACATGAACTGCCAAGTTCATTCGATCCACAAGATAGAATCCTTTTGGAATCTTTATCTCTTTGGAACTATGCATTTCATTCGCAAATGTTCCAAAAGCCCTTCGCTTTTACTGTAGGATTTCTATTCACTTTCCAAAACCATTCTATTATCATTAGGAATATTTCCGAATAGATTCACTAACCCAACATTCATCTATATCCTTTATCACTAATATTTGGATTCTGACATATACATGCAAATGTGCTAGCTATATACCAAATGATTCGGAAGAGAGAGTGAATGGGAAAGAGTCCATGAGGGTCAGAAAGTAGCTAAAGTACATGTATACTAATTAAAGTCCATTGAAAACAAAGAACAAGGGTGGTAGGAAAATTGTGAATAGGAAAAAAGATTAATGAACCAACAATAACTCTTGAAACATGTTTCCAAATCGCATGGCTCTTTGGGTAGAGTTATCCGTCCTTGAATCCTTCAGGAAGTGATTCTGAGGGTCTATAACATTCATATCATGGAGTCTAATGATATGGAATGTCATCACAAGCTTTGATGGAGTAGGGATGACTCAATCAATAAGTTCATTGTGAAAGATGGGGATAGTGATGGGGATAGTCAGGGTGCTTCTTTTCCAGAAAAGGTTATGATCAGACCTGGTTATTGATTGTTTCACTAAACACCAAATAGAGTGACTGATAAGCTGTATTGAGTGACTGGATCAAGTTCATGCAAAGTGTCTGGATGAGATGATTTGAATTCCGAATGAAGACCTTCAGATAGAATGTGTTCGGAGGTCTCAAATATCATTCGTGTGTCAGAATCCAAATAATAGCAATAGATGTTGTGGATGAATCTTATGTTAGTAAAAGTATTCGGAAATGTTCCTAATGGTAACAGGAGGGTTTTGGAAAGTGAATAAAAATCCTACAGTAAAAGCGAATGGCTTTCGGAACATCTGCGAATGAAGTGCATAGTTCCAAAGAGATAAAGGTTCCGAAAGGATTCTATCTCATGGATCGAATGAACCTTGCAGTTCATGTTGATCACAGCCAATGATCTTACATTCCTTGAAGTGGATTTAGCTAATAAAAGTGGAGTTGGAGTGCTTACTCAAAAAGTATAAAGTTGTTGTTGAAGTTGAGTTAGGAGTAAGTTGGCAAGTGTGAGTAGAAAATCAAGTTGACATACGATAATTGAACTAGGGAATATACATGCGAATGTGTTTAGTTATATACTGAACGATTCGGAAGGAAGAGTGAATGGGAATGAGTCCGTGATGGATAGAAAGTAGCTAAGGTACATGTATACTAATTAAAGACCATAGGAAACAAAGAACAAGGGTGGTAGGAACATTGTGAATGAAGAAAAAGATTAACGGACCCACAATAACTCTTGAAACATGTTTCCGAATCGCATGACTCTTCGGCTAGAACTATCCATCCCTAAATCCTTCAGAGGGTGATCCTGAGGGCCTAGAACATTCATATCATAGAATATGATGATATAGAATGTCATCGCCTGCTTCCACACAATAGAAATAACTCAATCAATGGGTTCATTGGAAAAGATGGGGATAGTGATGGGGATAGTCAGGGTGCTTCTCTTCCAGAAAAGATTATGATCGGACCTGGTTATTGATTGTTTCACTAAACACTTCATGGAGTGATTCCTAAACTGGATTGGGTGACCGGATCAAATGTGTGTGAAGTAGTGAGGCAAGGGTGATTCGGAATTTGGAAGATCCATTCAGAAGGATTGATTTGGAAGGACAATGATATAGATGAGGTGTCCATATTGTGATCGTGACATCGTGACACTATGCACCTTTTCGCAAACATTCCGAAAGCCATTCGCTTTTACTGTAGGATTTCTATTCACTTTCAAATATCATTCTATTAGTATTGAAACATTTTCAAGCATTACTACTAACACTATATACATCTATAACATCTATCCTTGATAATTGAATTCTGACACATGTGTCTAGATTGATGTCATTAGAGTGTGCAAAAGCAGCTGTAAGTCCTTCATGCATTTGTTTGTATGCACCCTTAGGCTTCCTTGCACATTGGCCTCTACCTATTTCCAGCAATAGATCGAGTTCCTCAGAGGAATCAGTGGCCAGATTAAGGACAATGTCATCTTCTGGAGTGGGCATAATAGGATCAGGCTGGTCAGAGATATCTGTCTCATCAGGTTCAACTTGGTTTAGCTGAGCATTGGCTGATCTGGAAGGTCTCTGAGTTGGGATTGATTGGATGGTATTTTCCTCTCCCCCTCAGCCAATAGATCACTGGAAAGAAAATCTGAGTTATCAGTTGTGCATGTCATTTTCATTGAATATGATGTTGCATTCAACTGTGACAGATTTCTTGTTAGGCCAGTAGATATAATAGCCTTTTGATTCAGAGTCATGGCTGACAAACCTGCCCACTATAGCCCATGAGTCTAGTTTGCTTGCATTCATATCTTTTACATAGGTAGCCACACTGAATTCTTGGATACCTGCTAGGTGAGGTTTTTTCTTATATAGAGCCTCATGGGGGGTCATTCCATTAAATGCACATGTGGGGGTCCAATTCTGGAGCCACACTGAGTGCTTCATCGCTTCTTCCCATAGGAAGCAGGGCAGATTTGATCCTAATAGTAGAGCACATGCTTGCTCAGTATGGGTATGCATGCCATGTTCTGCTGTTCTGTTCTGGGGTGGAGAGTCATGGACAGTAAGTTTTCTGATAGTTTCTTTTTCATCCTGATGTCTTATCATTTCTTTTGAAAGGAGTTCCCCCCCTTTGTCACTGTGTACTGTTTTGATCTTGTTTCCCATTTGAGTCTTGATGTAAGCCTTATCATGCTTGTAGGATTCAAATGTCTGACTTTTCTTTTTCAGAAAGTATACCATGGTTTCACAGGTTGCATCATCTATTTGTGCTGCTGCATATGTGTTACCATTGATGCTTTGGATAGAAGCAGATCCCCATAGGTTCCAGTGAACACATTCCCCATATTTAGTTGCCTGAGTTTGAAACTCTTTTGGGAATGGGTGGTGGTTTGCTTTGGACTTTACACAGGCTTCACAGAAGTCAGGTTTTGAGGTATTGTCAAGTTCAATTCCCATAATTCTTCCTATTGAGACTGCATGTGTTATTGCTACATGTGAGATGTGGCTGAGATTATGGTGGGCAGTGTTAACATCCATTTTGACTGATGCAATATTTGCATAATCAACATATTTGGCAGGCTCTGTGGCTCCAATACAGTAAATCCCATCAGTGCAGGGAATCGTAGCCATTATTTTACCAGTAGGGTTTTTGATGTTACATATTCCTTTGTCAAATAGCACTGAACACTGTGCACAGTCCAATCTGCTGATTGAGATCAGCATAAATGCTATCTCCAGTGCGTGGACTGTGTCCTTTAGTAGTGCATGCATCTTGCCTGTACCATTTGGCAGTTCAATCCAGACATTACCTATGCCAATTGCCTTGAGACTATGTCCACCTGCTGCAATGATGTTTTGGCCAGTGATTGGCTGGTAGTTAAGAAACTTGGTGTGATCAAGGCAGTAGTGACTAGTTGCTCCACTATCCACATATGCACCTAGCCAGTTTTTTGGGACATTAAGACTTACTGCTATGGCTGACAGATCTGAGACATAACTAAAGGCAAATAGGTCTTCATCCTTTGTCTTTCCATCAGCAATGATAGCAGACTCTGTGGACTTTTGACTCTTGTTTGACTTCTTTTGTATAGGACCATGTCCCTCCTTTCCACCACCTTTCAACCAGCAGTCAGCCTCGATATGTCTGTCACAATCACAATTTGGGCATCACATTCACAGCATCCTCATTCCGAATAATTCCTTCCGAAGCATCTCGTCCAAAGTCCGAAGCAACATGCCCACATTCCCATCAATTTTATCCAACAACTCTTTTTATCTATCATTTCAACTCAAACACTCCATCTAGTGAAACAATCCCTGTGAAACAATCATTGGTCAGGTCCAATCATATTCTTTTTTTTGAAAAGAAGCACCCTGACTATCCCCATCACTATCCCCATCTTTCACCATGAAATTATGGATTGAGTTGTTCATATTCACTCAAAGCTTGCGATGACTTGGCCATATCATCAGGCTTAACGATATGAACGTTCTAGACTCTCATAATTACTCTCCGAAAGATTTAGGCATGGCTATCCCTACCCGAAGAGCCATGCGATTTGGAAACATGTTTCAAGAAGTATTGTGGGTCCGTTAATCTTTTTCTTCATTCACAATTTTCCTACCACCCTTGTTCTTTGTTTCCTATGGCCTTTAATTAGTATACATGTACCTTGGCTACTTTCTAACCATCACGGACTCATTCCCATTCGCTCTTTCTTCCAAATGGTTTAGTATATAGCTAGCACATTCGCATGTATATTCCTTAGTTCAATTATTGTATGTCAACTTGATTCTTCTACTCACATTTGCCAACTCATCTCCAACTCACCTTCAACAACAACTTTATATTTTTTTGAGTAAGCACTCCAATTCCACTTTTATTGGTTAAATACACTTCAAGGAATGTAAGATCATTGGCTGTGATCGACATGAACTGCAAGGTTCATTCAATCCACGAGATAGAATCCTTTCGGAACCTCTGTCTCTTCGGAACTATGCATTTCATTTCCAGACGTTCCGAAAGTCATTCGCTTTTACTGTAGGATTTCTATTCACTTTCCAAAACCATTCTGTTATCATTAGGAATATTTTCGAACACTTTTACTAACACAACATTCATCCACAACATTTGTCACTATTATTTGGATTCTGACAGGAGTGTGGGAATGTTGCTTCGGACTTTGGTCGAAATGCTTCGGAAGGATTGCTTCGGAACGAACATAATGTGAATTGAATGTCCAGACTGTGTCGTGACACTAGTGCTCTTTGTACACAAGGTTAATAATCAGGCTAATTGCTTCCATCATCACAGAGCTTTGGTACTGAAAGTGATGCAGATTCAGGGTTGGATGACATTATAATGTTAGACATCATATCTTCAGGTTTACTCAGGGCCCATAACTGTAAGGGCAACCATCCTACCGCCCGCAGATGGCTAGTAAAGGGGAAATCCAAAGAGAAAAGTCTAAGGGTCTCCACTACCAGTGAAAAACTATATATGACTACCTAACACCCAACTGGGGGCACTCCTACATGCTGTCAACCCTGCCCAACTTCTATCCCCATAAGGTGTTTTGTCCCTGACAAAGGCTGGATGTTGGGCTGGGTGTTTGGGTCAGATGTTCAGGTCACACACTGAGGTGGGCTGAGGTCTTGGGCCTTACCCCCAAGGTGGTCTGAAGTTTTGGACTTGTAATCAGAGGCTTCAGGTTCTCATGCTTCAGACTTGTGTCTTGAATGTGTGAAGGTCTCAGAGGTGTAGAGCTTGGTGAGAGTTGGTTGTCCCCTGACAATAACCTGTTGAAGAAAGATAAGCAACCAGAGCTAAAATAAGTAGGCTCAACTTCTGGTAAGAAGTTTAATACTATTGTTGTCAAGTACCTAAAATATGTACTAAGACATATCATTAACAGTTGTTCTCTATGCAGATATAACATGTTACTCACAGCTCAATAATATTGTGGTCAAGTACCTAAAATAAGTACTTAGACATATCATTAACAGTTGCTCTCTATGCAGATATAATATGTTACTCACAGCTCAATACTATTGTGGTCAACCTAAAATAAGTACTAAGACATATCATTAACAGTTGTTCTCTATGCAGATATAACATGTTACTCATGGCTCAGCTTCTGGTAAGAAGTTGAGCCACTTCTCTTGCACTAAAACGAAAATACTTTCAACCTGAGTTTGAATCCCAGTAACTCCTTCCCAGATGGTAATGTTCACAATGGGGTTATGCTTGTATATCTCCAACAATTTCTTTGCTCCAGTTTCCTTGTTTGTTTTAGTTACATCATATAACAATGTAATCCAGTGTTTTAGACTCTGAAAATGTGTGTGTTAGTGTATCATTACAAGTGGCTGATGCACTGTGAGTGATTACATAAGTCAGGTAAGAGTGAATATAACAATATCATTGTTAGATTAGTCTCAATCAAAAGTCTCCACATGGTATTACTTTAGCATTTTAGAAAAAAGATACTTGCGTAGTTTTCTGTTAAACAACGAGTAGATTTTTTTTGAGTCGTTGAATCCTTATCCTTCCCTACAGAACTTCTACCTTAAGTATATGTTACCTAGTTATTATGATCTAAAAAAAAGGAACACAATAACAAGTTAGCTTTTTAAATACTAAAAGAGAAACCTTTTTTGTTTCAAACAAAAAAGGTAGTGTCCCTAAAATTAACTTCTTGGCATTACACTGAATTGCCGCTCATGCCAACATTTCCAACATCTCTCAACCAGCTCTGAGGTAACTATCGATACATCCCTCTATTACCTATGATAACTGTTGGGTTTAATTATGCAGTGTTTGGCTCATGGGGCTGCTTTGCGGATTAGGCTCATCCTCTTGCGGATGCTATGCTACATGTCCTGTTCATGGATGATAGATCGGACTGCAACTTTGCTATAATTCCTTTCCATATAAATACCGTTCCCCAGGCTACTTTTATATACGTCCCAGGTGCACATTAAATAATACCAGTCTGCATCTGTTTAAAACGACAAAGTGACTATCCCAATATATCTTTCAAGCTTCTTCAAGCTTCTTCGACCGGTCCTGTGGCCAATATCAGATCGTCTGAATCTAACGGCCACTTCATTTACAATCAGAAAAATGAAAAGTATGCTTACCCAAACTCTGCGACTCCTCCACAGTGGGTGTACTCTCCGGCTCTCCTGAACTCCTTGCTGCCCAAGGAAATTCATCGAGGTCTATGCGCTCGGTGTTGGAGAAATGTTGCTCCTGGGGCTCAATGTGGTCCGACGAGGAGATCGCAGCGTTGAGAGTCTCGGTGACGCTCCAATCGCCAAATTCATCCATAACGGCGTTGTGAATCCGTCGCGTAGCTGCATGGAAACTTCTTATGGGTTGGGGAGCCGTCGTGTAGGTGCTGCCATTGGGATGTGCATTCTTCTCTAGGAGGTCCAACTGAATGCGACAGATGATGATGACAGACAGGCTAAATGTAGAATCAGTTAAGCGGCCTAGATATCTATGATGCAGGTCTCTGACCTATTCTGGATGGGACCAAGTATCATAGCAATGGTAGGCTATTGGGAATAAATTAACTTCGAATTCGTGAAATGGCCAACGAAGGATTCACTCGTAAGACCTGTGATAATCATTTCATCAGCAAATCCTACAAAACGGAACTAGTAATACCCTCTCTAGGATGGTGGATGTTAGCGTTATTGTGAGTACAAATCTGACCGTGTATCAGATGTCGCTTTTAACAACAATTGTGAAGCATATACCCATATCGCATGACACCTTGATTATCGTCAGCCAGTAAAAGCTATAAAGAATGGGATTGCTTACTTTGTTCAGCCAGAACTTGAGTTAACGACTTTGAATCAACTGCTCGGAACTCTTTCAGCTGCCTCAGGGTTCCCAGGGTATTAGAAAGTGTCACAGCAACGACTAGTGTGTCGAAGCTGATGAGTAATAGATTGCTAATGAAATCCACTGGAAATCATATGGGTAACATATTTACACCGAAGCAAGATATGCCTCACCCCTGAAAACAGCGTAAATACACCTATTGTCAAGAAAGTTGAATCATTACTGACAATAGAATGTTCTTCAGCACTGTATCAGTTATTGTGCAACTATTGTTGATCGTGGTATACTATGAATCGTCATAGAAAATACAGCGAGACAAGTGAAAACAAGCAGTAACATACCATAAAGCACACGACAGAGCCAATAAAAAGAAGACCAAGAACCAAGGTGACCGTTTTCTTGTGGTGAGATATAGCATATACGCGGGCCATCAACAGCCCTGAAAGTGTAACCACATGAGAACATTATTCGGTAATAATGGACGTCGTCACCTTGTATTCCTAAGAGTGGTAACACACTGATGCTATTGTTGAAGTGCGTCCAGTTGTTACATGCACTGATTTGACATTAGACTACGAGTAAAGCATCACGAAAAGCTTACTAGACATTTATATGAGTACTGTTCACTCTGTAGACTATAACTTCTCACCTTAAGAGTTGGAAACGATGTTATTGGTAAGGAGCTGAAAATGGCCAAATAGCGTGCCAATACGTATAAGACCGTTCCTAACCTGATCCTTCTACGCCAGATATGTTTAACTTCAATTTGAAACATCAGAAGCATGTCATAAACAAAGAGTGCTGTCGAAGCGGTGAGATGAAAAAACTCTACACAAAACCACTCCTTGCCTCACCGAAGGCAGCAATAGAGACATATTGGAAAGCCACACTGTCCAACTTGTAAGAGTCATTAATGTTGAACAGAGAGAATTACTCACGAATCTGACGCCTGCTGCACAAAGGTTTCGATGCTCTGTTGAGAAGACATCCTGAGTGCTGAGCGGATAATGTGTCGGGATGAAAGGATGATAGTTACGAATAAACAGAACGTGCAAGTCTTATAGCATTCTGGAATGGGCGAGCGGCAAAGATAGTATCGCTATCACGCTGCAGCCAAATGACCTGATGCCAACGAGCAGGCATGGTGAACATTACAGTAGCACTTCCTTCTTGTGACTATGGGCGATGCCAAACTTTGATTGCCGGAGATGATCCAACAAGAATACGAGGCAAAAGCTCGTCCTAGAAAAGAAACACCTTCGGTAGAGTGGGTGAATGGACGAGGGTAAAAGTTTGCAAGGTAATAGTGAGCCTTGGTTTCTAAATCAATCATAGTGCTGATGATATTAGCCCTCGAGCGCCCCAACCCATTGAGAGTAACTTCTAATCCCTGCTCGTTGTATGGGCGCTTATTACGTAAGTGAATGCGCCATCAATCCCTGGAGATGTGGGAATCCTCTCTTTGACAGAGCATTCACCACCATCTATTCACAAGCCACAAATCACATCAAATGCATCTGGCACCCTGTTACATAAGCATGAAGCACAGTTTTTTCAAATTGCCACTAGTCATTACTAGAGAGACATATAAGTTTAGCTGCTAGAACATCTTTAGTATATCACTTGCTAAGAGAAAATCACAAAACTGAGTGACTAGTAGCAATTTTCAGGTTGAAATATATAAATTTAAACTAATTTCCAGAAAAATTCTAACATTTTTCATTTTTTTTGCAATCTAAGCAAGTCTGGATTGTGATGCCAGCGCTGTTTTCCATGAAACTTGGACAAGCGCTGTGCTCAAGCCAGCGCAAGCGTATGCACAAAGGCTGTAGCTGTAGCTCTACTTGGGACTGGCAACAGATGCGCTCACCCAGGATGCCCGGTTTCGGTTTTCCAGTCCGTATATTTACCGTAAATCTAGCGCAAATGACTTACCGCTTGCCACCACTTATTCCTCAACTTCGGCACCATTCCTATTGCAGAAATTAGTAACCCTGTATTTGCTTAGAAGTGCGTTGTTCAATTTAACTAATTTTGCTTCAAAAAAGAGGAGCTATCTTGAGACTCCTTGCGTACCAGCGTACCACGCCAGAGTTGGATGGAAAGAAAATTAACGTTGTATAGATGTCGTTACCCTAAGCCATGTACCATGCACCAGATCCAAGATGAAAATAAGGGTGTCGGTTACTGCTTCTACATCCGAAGCCAAGTGTTAGGCAGACTCGCAAAAAGAATAATTGTGGTGTAGGATATTAATCTAAAATTGGCAGAGCAACCCCTGTAATGCCTCGTGCTCTCGGTCTATTTTGTGTCGTATCCCTCTGGGTTTTTCGACTGCCAGTTCCATAAATCACGACACATGACCTCCAGGTTTTGTGGCGCGCTGAACCCAAGCTCCTTCTCCGCCAATGTAGGGTCGGCGGTCAAGTCCGGCACATCACCCAATCTGCGTCCACACATGAGTGTTTCAGACCACAAGTCATCAACATACCACCCTCGGTAGACTTACCGTCTGCCAATGACTTCCGTCTTAAACACAATCCCTGTAGCTTTACGCATCGCCTCCACTATCTCGAGGACACTCTGTCCCCGTCCCTTCCCGAGGTTGAATGCTCTGTACTTGCCTTGCTTTTCGCCTAGCGCCGCGAAGACATCATGTCGCTGAGCTGCGGCTGGTGTCTTCAATGCTGGAGCAGCGTCTAACGCAGGTATTGACGCCCAAGAGCATTTATCAATGCAACCAGGCTCAAGCGCGTCCAGTGCAAGCAAATGACCTGCGGCAAGGTCCATGACATGCAAATAATCACGCACACAGGTGCCATCCCTGTGGCATGATCAGTAAGGGAGGCGCCAGTCGATGGTTGGAGGCACACCTAGTAGGATAATCGTTTCCGAAGACTTTGAGCACGGTATCTTTGACTCGGCCGATTGCCATTTGAGACAGCAATGGCAAAAGATTACCAGGACGCCCGCGTGGGTCTTCGCCGATAAGACCGGAAGGATGTGCACCGGCAGGGCTGCACAGAAGTGAGAACTGAGCTGAACCCTTCAAAATAAAGTATCGCACTTAAAATATCGTAAAGAAATGGCTCTCCATGTGTCAGGCCGTGCTGTGGTGACCTTTAGCTCGGGGTGAACATGGTCCTTACGCGATGTGACATACATAGACAGAGGTCGTAGAGAACACCTTCGCAGACGATCTTGGTCCGTCCATAACAGCTCTCGGCACTTAAGGGACTGCTTTCGGGTATGGGTATGTGTGGTGGGATGCCGTAAACAGTGGCAGAGGACGAGTAGACAAAGCGATGACAATCATACGCGTCCATGATCTGGAGGAGTGACACGGTTGCAGAGACATTGTTTTGATAATAGACCAACGGGATCTCCCCTGACTCCCCCACAGCCTTGCATGCCTATGACCCAAGGGTCGTCACGAAAGATATACTTTTGCAGATTGTTTACCACTTACCGCGACGTGAATAACGCCCCATATACCACCTTTCCCGTATTTCTCAAACACCCTGGACACATCCTCAACGACTGTGAGGTCGCCTTGGTGTGCGTCTACCTGGGCGCTGTCTTTATCTTTCCCGGATGCATCTGACGGCAAGGCGTCCGATGCAATCTTGCACACGCGTGATAGCGCAAGTGGGTGCGAGTTGTGATGGTTGTCTATGGATATAACCTTGAACCGCCGTGTCAAGAGTAGGGTGAGGACGATATGAGAGCCTGTTGTGATTGTCACGCCCAGGAAAACAACGGGATATGCATATTCTACTCACCAATATAACCGGCACCACCCGTCACAAGTACAGGCTACCCTACATAAGTTAGAGAGGTTACAAGACATTAATAAAGCTGTTCGACGCACACGCAGAGGTTCTTGTGGGGGCATGTCAGGGTTGGTGCAATGGCCGTGATATGAAAGGAGTGTCCCGAGGGCTATTAGGTTTATGTTATGTAACTGAAGATGATATAGAATAAGTTAGAATAATAATGTATACATAGCATAGCGGCGCGTACACTGACTTTTTGCTGGGTTCTCGCGCCGCACTTCTTGATTTGTTCGTGTTATCAAAAAAAATTTAACCGGTCCGTTTGCGGCACGCGGTCATCGTCGGACCATCAGTCGCTACTCATATTCACAAAGGGTTGGTAGACGACAACGACAATTGCCTTTCCAATGACCGTCCCGTCGCTCCCAAGTGAAATCATTCTTCAGATTTTGGAAGCTGGCTATTTCAACCACAAGTTTCGACCAGACCGTTACTTCCTCAACAGCTGTTGTCGAGTGTGCCGAACATGGCTTGCGCAAGCTCAGCCATTGCTTTTTCGACATGTCGAGGTCCGGAGACCATCCAGCTTAGCTGGCTTAAACGAGGCGCTGACACGTCCCGGGAGAAACGCACTGAAAGAGGTGGTATTGTGGTTGAGGATTTGGATTGGCTTCGGCGACTCTGTCTCGAGTCCTGCGGTACTCTCATCACTGCTCTCTATTTGTTCAAACCTGTATGGACTATCAGTGACCTTTCGCGACATGTGGACACTCCCCGAAGAGTTCCCGATGCTTCCTCCAAACGTCTTAGCTTTGGAGTGTTGCGATTGGGAGTACAAACTTGGTCCTGAGGTGGCCCGCATTCTTATTCGCAGCGGATGGCACTCTCTTCGTATCCTTATTCTGCGCGGCTATCAGTCACTTGATGTAATCTCCCCCAGTCTTACAGAGCTGAGAGTCGAAGGGCCTTCCACATGTTGTACCTTCCTACACAACACATTGACAGTTCCAAAGCCACACCTCAACTTGCGCGTTTTGGAGATTACACCTTATCCAAGGTTTACTCCCCTCTTAGAGCTCTCTCAGCACTCCCTAGAATCAGTTCAGATGCCCTGGTGTATTTCCCCTATGCATTTGAAATATTGCCTCCGACTCCGAGAGTTCAAAGTCGAAACTTTCATATGTCGAGATCTATTCCAGGTACTTCGGAACTTACCTCTCGAACACCTGGCGTACTCCGTGCTACCAACATGGTCTACAACTGACTTTTCCCGAGAGTGTATTTCTTTCTCCTCCACACTCCGGGTAGTGTCATGCTTGACTTCAATCCGTCCTTGGGACGAGGGAATGACAAAATATATCGACGACGTAGAACGTATTTGCAATAAAAAACACATCCGGCTGGACTATTATACGACTCTTGTGTCTTTCCAAGCATTCACAGTATGACTTAGGACTATCTGGTGCTAACATATGCTAACATTTTGCACCTCAGAGAGGATCGCTAATCCCAACCAACGTTTTTCCTCGCAAACTCGTGGTGCCGAATTATTCGCGACTGCGGGTTGACCACTGACCTTGCAAGCGATATATGTACGGATAAGTCATGACATTCTCTTTGTGCGGACCGATGATATTTCCCTTTTCTCCTGATGCTGCATGATCGTTATGCGTTTATCACCAATTCAGCTTCCTGAGAAATCTTCATTGCGAGTGTGGATTTTCGTTTGCCTATTAACTGACTCAGTTTCAGTCGCTCTTCATAGCATTCTCCAACCTATATAATTGTATCTGTTTGGTACTATCTCCTGCATTAGGAACTCGCACAGCTGACTCCTCATAAACTTCCATCCATAGTTTGCGATTAAATGCGTGGCGTTTCAAGTAGGAAAGAACATTTTCCGCTACTGGATATGCGTAAGGAGCTCGTGATCGGACGTGGCAGCAATTTGTTGTTCATCCACTCCCCACAGTCATACCTCCCTTGGTCAGGAATAAGTAGATGATCATCAAGTCAATTGGCTATAATAAGATCAGATCAGGCCAGTATTTCTAGAGTTTCAACCTGATTATGACAAGATTCAGACAAGGTCTTCAACAAACAGTATGTGTATGTTGGCAGTTAGCATACGCACTCTAAGAATTAGATGGTCTGTATAGCTGATAAACCGTTATCTTCTGGGGACTAGCAGTCTCATCGTCTGCTGAATTGAATATCACAGAAAATCCTTGATATCAACTCACAAGGGCTGCCTGCCGATTTGTTCCTCCGCAGCTCAAGCACGTATGACACTAGATATATTTTTAATAGGCGTTTCTTCTCATTCAAGGTGAGCCTTCAATCTCTATTGAGATTATGCCTTGAGGCTTCTTATTCTGGACAGTGATATTTGAAAAGGTGAAAACTTTAACCCAATGTATCCACCATAAGGTGGTACTAGTTTATCTTTATACATATAAGTGGCATACTGCCCCAACTTGAACTCATCAGACATCCAATATACGATCAGACAGCGTAGTTCAATCGTACGACAAATATCCTAAAGATATATAGGTATACAGAGGATAAACATTCATAAATATCTTCTCAAAACTTATATACCTAACACGAACGGTCAGTGTTATTATTTCAAAAAAATCAATACTCACCTGATCATTACTATATCCCAATTCCTTGAGAATGCCACCAATATCACCTTGCTTCATTCCCTCCTTCTTCCCTGCCACTGCCGCCACTTGCGCAGGAGGGCCTAAGGGCGGACAAGGGGATCAGAACAAGTCGTCTAAACTTAAGACGTACATACCACAGATAAAGACTTTGACTTTCTCCCCAAAACTCGGAGGGGCGACGTGTTGCTTGACTACTTCTTTCGTAACGTAACCGACTCCGCCTGTGTAGTGTTTAATTTGCATTGCGGCTTATTGAAATGATTTAGTAACTGCCATACCCGTCCAGCTTTTATCTGCCTTTTCTAATACGTAGAAGACATCGAAGGTATCTGGATATTTCCGTTTAAGCTCGTCGAATTGTTCCCGCAGTAGTATGTCTTTCTCCGACACATTGGCAAATATCAGCTTGAATTTCGTCTTGTTGTTTGTGTCAGGGAGAGCAAAGCTCAGGATTTGATACAATGGTGTACTGAAACAAAGGTTAGGAGAGGTACGCCAGAAAAAAAAAAGAAAAAAAAGTCAACTCACATCCCACTTCCTCCACCAATCAGCGCAACCTCGTCAAACTCATTTACTATCCCCTGATGATAAACACTCGGCTAACAGAAGGATAAAATATTGCACCTTTGAATGGGAATTTGGGTATAGGACCCTTGATTGCTAATGTGTCCCCCTCTCTCAACGAGTGAATGTGCTTTGATGCGTTACCAGCATCGTATTTCTTGACGAGTAGATGTATTTCCCCAGGAAGTTCCGGATGGGAGATAGGTGTGTAGGGACGTATAATAGGCTTCCCTTTCGCGTCCTTGAGTTCATCAGGGTTTGAAGCTTTGACTACTACACATGATGCAACAGGTAGCATCGACATTAGGTCATCCGGCAGAGCGAAAATGAATCTAGGACATCATGCAACAGCTTCAATAGTGCCGCGAGGTCGGAATGTGAGACCTACGTGGAACTGTTGTGATTATACGGCACGACCTTTTTCAGCGGGAAGTTCAAAAACTGTTCTGGGTCCAATGGGCTCTTCTCCTGTTTCTGTTTCGTGATAGCCGGTAGGATTCCACCAGAATTTCTGGCATGGAAGTAATAATAATATCCTCCGGCGCCCGCAGCGGCAGCTCCTGTTAGATACAGCGGAAGATTGGACTTGGAGCTTGTTGGTGTCTGTGTGGAGTAACGTCGCGACGCGCTTGACTGCCAAATCCAACAATGTCAACATTTGAGATTTACTTGCGATCTCAGACCATCCTGACTCACGAAGGATCTTGCCAATGAAGCTCGCAGCATCGCCATGAGAAGAGTTCGGAGACTATTACAAATACATTCGCGAACGCGTACCTATAGGTACACATCCGCATGCACGCACACACAAAATAAGAGAAAATAGGCTACATATGTATGTATGCTGAGAGAATGCCACGAAATGCATGGTATGGAACAATGAAATATAATGCAGGGAATCAAGACGAAGAAATCTCTATATGACCCTATACTCAAGCGCCAGGGATCATCCCTATCTCAGCCCGCTTAACGGTGTGCACCATATCCATCCCTTTGCGCGCATATACAAGCTGAGGGAATAAATATCAGTCCCAGAGTGGTCCTTGAAATAGACAGAAGAATACGAACAAGATAAGGATTGGCGGTCGATCCAGTAGTATCAGCTAGTACTTCATCCTTTCCAACTTGTGACACCTCAGAATCGTTGTACTTGAACCACGAATCAGGATCGTCAGGTAAACATCGGGAATAAAAAAAGTAGTGGCCCCAGGATGCAGAGGAGCCTCGGTGGACAAAGACAGACGTCAGTTCGTACTCTGCCCGCGTTTCGTCACGCCAGATATCCTCCAGTTCTTCTTTAAGGCGGGAAGCCTTTTCCCTGAGATGTAACAATTCGGCGTGCAGTGTATCGTGTTCGGATTGAAGATGCACAAGCAATTCCTCATCAACGCCAGAGAATGTTGCAACATCTTGGTTTGACAAAAAGTCGAACGTGCGCGACAAACTATCGATAAACGGGGCACCCTGAAATAACATGCTATAAGTGTTGGCATCTCGCGGAGTACTTGAAAGAATGTTACTTTTTCACGCGTAAGTGCATGTATTCGATCACGACAGGCGTTCAATTCCGACTGTACAGACTTGACCTGTGCGCGCTTTGTTGAATCCGCACTATCCAGAAAACGGTCCATATATAGCGTTTCACTAAAGCGGACATAAGCATGCGATTTGTAGGGTTGGAGCGTGTCACGATTAAACTGGACTCGCTGTAATAGGAATTAGACCAAAAAATGAATGAAAGAGCAGAGAAAATTCGATCGGTCTCACTCACCTGCAACTGTATCTGAAGTATTGGGGGCAAATCAACCAAAGAAACCTCCATCTTTGCCTTCTTCCCCTGGAACTCGACAGTATCATCGAAGTAGCCGCTCAAACCGTCATATATATCGAAGCTCTCTTCGGATACGTTGACAGGCAAGTGGGAGAACATATCCTCTTTCTCATGAATAGAAAATCCACGACCATCGGATTCCAGCTGTAGCGGACGGATTCGTTGCCGGATCGTCCCATAAAACAATCTGCCATAGATTTCGCCATGAGAAGATCACTTCACAGCAACAAGAGGTCGATCTCACCTTTTTACTACACTTGTTTTATCTCTATCCGTGCTTGCCATATCGTCGAAGCGAAGCAATGCAGTTTCGATTTGGAACATGCAGTTATCCATGCATTCAGCAACATCATGCTGCTTGCCTGTTGCGGCAATGGGTTATGGTAAGAACTTAGAGTACATGATACGTACCGAACATCATGACCGACTCCGAATTGACTTCTTGCTGCTTGCGTCTTGGAGGGAGAGGTGGAGGTTTGTTTTCCTTGTCCTCTGCTACGCCCATAACGATATCCTTACTAGCCGACGGTGTATCATCTCTATCCACTTTAGGCTCGGATGTACCACTCCAATTACGCCGATGGTCACTTGCAGCCCCACTTATAGATGTAAGTTTGGGGACCATAACGAAACCGTCACGATCGAGATCACCATTGCTATCAATATCCATTGATGGTACCGATCGCGCTCTACGCTGTCTCTTTCCTAGGACAGAAGGTGATGCTGACAGTGCGGACGATGCTGATGCTGACGTTGACAATTGGGGTGGAGCAGGTGCGAGCGCAGGACCCATTGGGACAGGCTCATCGACCAACGTTGCATCGGTACTAGCGGAGGAATCGGTGCCAATGTCATTTCGACCATGTTCCTCCTCTTCCTCATCCTTTGATGTCACCAGAGCGAGCTTAGCAAGCTCAAGTTCTGGTGTAACAGCTGGTGTATCGGAGTATTCGAGCTCCCAAAAGAGGTTTCCAAGAGCTGCCACGACTGCGGGCAATGTCATCAGTCCGCTCTGGCACACGACACGGAAGAGATATGGGGACAAACATTTCCTAGACCGAATGATCTCCTTCCTCGTGACAAGTCGACCACCCACACGATGACGCTTAAGATCGTCATCACTTAGTTTCACGTCATCGACCAAATTCGTAGGCGTTAAGGCATCCCTTAGATCTTTGATGGTGTAGAAGTACTGCATAACGTGATTAGCCCTCGAATAGTGGAGAATACGATAAAACACACTTGGAGCAACGAGTTCAAATAGCAGGTGTTCCCTAGTTGATTTAAACCCCGTGGCCAATCAGGATGGCAAGTCTGCACTGCTTCCCCAGCTACAAATACGGAACGGTGAACAAGTTCAAATCGTTTTATAACAAACTACCCACGATCTTCTCCTGTCTCCACGAATGTTCGTAATCGGGCGCTGTCTTTCCACTGTGCGATTACAGTCAGCGCATCTTGCATCCTTTCGGCGTGAGATGGCTGATCTTCAACCTGTTAGTCGCATAAGCTCTCAATGTCAAATTCAGAATGGCAAGGCGAGTCACCTACCCGCATTTTGTACACTGTGATCAGCATGTCCTCATCAACGTCTGATGGTACTTCTAAGGTCTGATACGCTTTTTGAGGCGTCAATGCCGCTTTGCTGTCTTGGGCTTTCTGCTTCAGAAACCGACTCCCTCGCGCTTCCGCTACGATATTCAAGGCTTGGGTTAACTCTCTTCTCCGTGCAGCTCCTCCATCCTGGTCTTTCCATGCGCGAGTCATAGCATCACTCCAGGCGCGAAATACAAATTCATCCTCAGACTCATCAAGGTCCACCTTGAGTGCATTAGATCTGCCAAAACCTAATATCGATGCAGCATTATCATAGTCCGAAGGAAGCCATCGTCCACGGTCAGTCTCGTTGGCAATGAGTGCGTGCAGCTCCATCGGGAAAGAGATAGACGCAGCACGAATAACCATGGCTAGGTTTGTGAGATCATTTAGGTAGTTGATGGTCCGCTGTGGATGACAGCGACACTGCGCTCGATATGCAAACTCGAGTAAACCTGTGCCCAGTTAGGTCTATTGGATAATAGAATACATCCCGAAGGAGAGAAGTTACCATGAGAATATGCCGTCGGCGTGAATCCCAGTCGCTCTACAGCATCCAAAGGATATGAGAAGTCATGGGGATATCCCGGTAATGGCTGCCTCATTACTGTAGCCTGATCAGTCTGGAGTGAGACACAAAGGCTCCTACTGAATTCTCACTCTGGTTAGGATGTGCCCCAATGTCTTGTTGATATTGTTCGCGTGCATTTTCAATACTTATCCAGGGTTTCGGCTGGGTCCCCGTCTTGTTGCTAAGGGCTGCGTGTCATCAGAAATGAGCTAGGACCAGTTCCGAGTAAAACTCACGAAATCGTCTTCGATAGTCCTGTAACCATGCCCCAATCTCAACCCAAGCCCTAAGCAAGCGTGACCGATCACCCTCAGTCTTTATAGCAGGTGGTGCAATCGTCGTCTTCGCAGAGAGACGTGTGGGAGAAGTAGGTTCAGGGTCTACAATAGTAAAACCAAGATGCTGGAACATCTGAAGCCTATCACCAGTATTATATACGAAGCACGGGTGAAAATAAATAAAAAATATTGACGCACGCGGCAGGAGATAGACCAATTTTGTTAACAAATGATTTTCCTGGACCGATGGGAAGTGCACGCGTCTCATTTCTCCACAGGAGGTTTTCTAGGATTCTGTAGATGGGTGAGAGATTGTATACAACAATGGAAAGTTTTGATACTTTATGGTGGTATCCAATGCAACGACAGCGGCATTAGAGCCCAACTGGCCAGGCATTGGGTTATCGGCACGTTCTCGTGTCAAGTCCTCGAAATGTCGTGCGGGTACAACGCCAGGTATCAAACCCGAGCACACAACATAAACGGAGCATTGGCAACAAACGTATAAATCGAGTAAAATCCCCACAGCATCATCCTCGTGACCTGTCGTTGGTTCGATTCCCTCCATCCGGTCTTCCTCCTCTTGGACAGACTGAAGATGACTCGGTGGCTGGGAGACACGTTCCTTTTTGGCCCAAGAGGCCTTATTAAAAGGGGGATTCAACGAGATTGATGAGACTGCGGCAGGATAGCAATGGTAGTGGTGCGTGAGATTTGCACGACCGGACGGATTTTCACCAGTCTCATCGAGGCATGAGTTGGTCTTCCTGCGTCGGGATGGGTGAGGAAATATTACACCAGGATGAACCTCTTGAAATGAAGCAGCAAGAGGTGGCAACTCGCTACCAGAACGACGTAAGAGAATGATCCATCCATTCTCTTTACGACAATAAAGTGCATTAGGATGTGGAACAGCTTCGTGAACCTCTTCGGGGGTGGGGGTATGAAATGGGAGTTGAAAGGGAGTGGAGGGAGAAGTCGACCGTGGAGAAACCACGATATCCGGAGGGGTGACAGTGACAGTGTACAGTGAATGGTCGGAATCATGAAGCTTCTCAGCCAGTAACGTGGGGAGTACTCCCGGACCTGGACGTGCGGCACGCAGTAGCACATCAGAATCCCACCAGTGCAACTCCTCCACCGCATTGCATCCGTCAATATTTATTCCATTCTGCCCATGTTGCGTATTGGCTAGCCAATCTCCAGAGCCACCTGGTCCCCAGGAGTTGAGGTCGTGGGATGCTGGTGAGCCATCACGTATGGAGTTACCCCAAACTGGCTCCTCTGTAGAGACGAGATCAGGAATATCATCGTCCCGTACATCCACCTCCTGTACAAGCTCTGGGGAACGCCACTTAGCATCGCTGAGAGTCGAGGTAAAAGGGGGAGGATCATATGGAGGAGGAGATGCTGGTTTAAGGTCAGCAGGTTGGTAAGAAGGTATGTAATGGTAGCCTGTATGAGCCGAGCCTGGGCTCTGAGCTGGGCGAGGGGGCGGAGGTGGTACGTCACTGTAAATATTAGTGGTTGAGGCTGCAGCTACCGTACCCTTCTGTGGAGCATTTGGAGATGGAGAATTGTTGGGAGTTGGAAAGGATTGTCCCTTAAGGTTGGACTGGTTGTCTGTCTCCATTATCTGACCCAGACAGTTCAGGTAGAGCGTCAGCCAACTGACAAATAAGTCTCTCTAAAGGCCTCACGAAAGTAATGGGATAAAATGTGTCTCTAAACGCATGTACGCGTGGAGAAATTTAGGTGAGGGTCAGACAAGTGCGCAGCTAGTCGCCACAGCAGACGCGACGGTACAAAGAAAGTCGGAGTCGGAGTATAAAACATATTCTACAGCTTCAAGCTTTGCTTCAATCAGCTCTGTAATCAACTTACCAGACTGGAGACGTTGGTTGAACTATTGGCCTCTCAGAAAATATGCCACAGATTTACTACACCTTCAGATGCTCTTGAGGTTATTTTGGACAAACTGAGTATCATCGATAAGTTTGAACTCTGGGAACCGACGATCAACGTTATAGATACTCGATTTCGAACAGCAAGCCATTTTCAATACCGAAACATTAGTCAGGGAAGGTCCGCACTGGCATTTATTGTCTTCAGCGATGAGGTTGAATTCTTTTTCAGAATAGGGACATTAACAGATTCACTGAAAGCCTTCCACTAACGTCACATCCTTGCCATCGCCATGCCCAAGAACGACTTACTTGGTGTGAGGCCCATGATTAGCTAACTTTCTTTGTATGCTGCAGTCACCCCATGACGAAGCGATGTTCGTATTGGTCTCCTTGCACAAGAGAATTCTCATGATTTAAGTATCTGTCAGTCGAATGAGCACTATGCACGTCCATAGGGATAATTATTTTCTCAATCCGGGGTCTCTCAATGAGTCTATACTTACAACAGAAAGGGAAACCTTTCCCACAAACTAGTATCAAAGTACAAGTCGATAGATGCGGCGAGGAATGTTGTCTAGTCCAAGCAGTCGGGTTTCATCTCGAAAACAACATATAGCAACAGCTGCTTCGCATGGTTACAGCTGAGGATAGAAAGGTGATAGCTGGCCAGAAAACCAATCTTTTCGATATTGACGAGACCCTTACGAAAAAACGAATACAGACTTAGTCTGCATGCCTGCAATAGTTATCAGATGCGTACATTAAGTATCAAAGCTTCTCACTTTGTATTGAAGTGGAGAATAATAAGAGTTACCTGATATCTATCTTATGGCTTCCACTGAACCTGGAAAATTAATGTCACTTTCGTCCATTCCGTCTTCTGGCCGAACCCCTCGCACGCCCTGAAAACGAATATTGCTCAGCAATGACCCTCTGACACACACACCGCTGCTTACTTCCAAACCCTCAAGCAGTCCCTCTAGATTCTCAAGAAGTTTGTCTAGCTTGCTTTCTACTCCCTTGGCAACACTGTCTGCCGTCTCCAGCTGCTTCAACGTCGCAGAAATACTCCCTTCTGTTAGGTCTTCCTCAGCCGGCCCAGGAGGTGAAATGATTTCCTGGAGGAAAGATAATTCGTGGACTTCGTCAAAAATCAATTTGGGAGAAGAAGGGTCTGCCAGTTGATTCGAGTCATGGGTCTTGGAGGAGGATTCTTCTACATGTTGGGTCGATGAGTTTGAGTTAGCCATTGAACCCTCGGCGAAGTCCGCGCGCGCTACCTGCTCTTTTACTTGGTTATCATTGTAAGTTGCTAACAACGTGAATTTACAAACGGCACCCTTATCGGTATGGTAGGTTAACCTGGCTTTTGTGGACTTATACGCTGTGCTCTGCATTCCTCGCAATGCACATCCCCTGGACATAAAGCAGGCTTACCACCGCATTCTGCTCACCACACATCCGGACAAGCGGAAATGCGACACTGCGTTACCTCCTCTTGATGTTGGACTCCTCCAAGAAGCATATCTGACATTATCTAACCAAGCATCGCGTGAGGCGTACGATGCCTCTCTTGCGGCTAACGAAGCATATTTTACGTCTGATCCACGTCCAGCACAAGTGGTATCTCTCGAAGAATTCAAGTTGACGACTAAAGTTGTTGGTGTCGAACGATGGACACATCCTTGTCGATGCGGTGGCACATACCAGATAAATAATGAACAATTAGAAGAGGATCAGCACTTAATCGGGTGTGAGTCTTGCTCGGAAGTGATTTGGGTCGGATACGAAGTAGAATGGGATGATGTGAGCCTCCGTCGCAGTTAGGAGTTACCAATTCAAAACCAGTTAGTTTACTTTAAGCTGGAGAAAGTTTCAATACCTAGGGTGAGGTTTACTATTGAGGTGCTACAACAACAAATCGTGTGTGAGGAATTGGACATGTATGACGGAAGTGAAGATTCGGGAGGACAAGTTTACACTTAACCTCGCGTTAGAGGCTATTTAAGAAAGCCAGGGAGAAATGGATAGGTTACCTGTAAGTTCTGAAGACGACAAGAGGTGGTCGACTGAAATTAGGCTACAACTTGGCGTTATTTGCCACATGTGAGGGGCGTGGAATGCTAGAAGCTATGCAAACAAAGAGAGAGACAGAAAAATACGATGTTCCAAAATGCGGTCAAAGCATTACTTGTTCAAAGCATTGCCTCCGTCTTCAGGACCTGCTAATGCTCCTTCGGGAACGATATTCGGGTCCGCAACGGTATCACCAACTTGGTGGAAATCTGCGAAGAGTCCAGTGGCACGTCGGCTTAGAGAATATAAATAGTCACACCTAATATTTCTGAGTACATCATGACTTTCCAGGTATCCACGGGGAGATCGGCATCATTGAAACTCCAATCAAATTTCTCGTTCGCGACAGGCTCGTCACTTGGGTCGTGGTATGGCGAAACATAATCGTCTGCGAGACACTCAGTTGCCGTTATGCGCTTTCGCGGATCAAATACAAGCATTTTCTCCAGTAGGTTAAGTGCTGATATTTGGCAGACAAATTAGTAATGCATCGTCGGCGCGTTTCGTCAAAGTAAATAACGGACCACTTTCGTCAGTGCAGCGTAGTTTTTCACTGAAAGGAACGCGTTCGCGCTTCGGAAGGCTCTGTACGAACCGAAGCGTCTAAATATGAACAGATTAACAATTTCTTCAGGGATAAAAAGCGCTGGATCTACATTTTCGCTGCATATTGTCTGGATAACATCATCGGGCGGTGTCCCGAGAAGTTCAGTGATGATTGAAAATTGGTTCACATCTACAATTATACCTGAAGTCAAACCGGTGCCACCCTATAGATAGTGACAGGTAACGAACGGTCTTTGCCCGGGAACAGGGGTTTTCCCTCAAGCATTTCTGCAAATATGCACCCGGTGCTCCAGATGTCCACTACGTTAAGTGTGAACGATCTAGTTGTATTATAGCAATATAGGAAGGACTCTTTACCTGCCACGTCATACTTCTGCCATGTGAGCATGATTTCAGGCGCTCGGTAGTAGCGCGTTGAGACATAACCAGTCATCTGTGGGTCCTGAATCCGCGCCAGACCAAAATCGCAAATCTACACAAAACATTCTTGAGGGATCGGTACGTGCTGGCTCTGATATACTCACCTTCAGATCGCAGTTCTCGTTTACTAAGATGTTGCTAGGTTTCTGTCTACTTGTCAGCATATGTAATTTTGACATTTTTTGAATGTCACACCAAATCTCGATGCACCACGCCAGCCGAATGCACATATTTCAATCCCCGCTACGATAGCGATATCAGCCCCATGAGACAGTGATGAACTAGCGCACGTCACCAGTATCTGGTACAAGAAGTACTGAATAAACTGCTTCTCTAACGGCCGCGAAGTCAATAAGCGATGAAGATCTGTTCCCAGAAGCTCCGTCACAAAATATCTAGAGGTATTGTGTCAGAGAATAAACACAGAAGCTATGGAAGACTCACATGTCTTCCAGCGGGGAAATGAAGACGTCGCTCAGACTGATAATCTACGATAAAAATTGGCCTCGATGGAGCAAAGCTCCACCCTGAAGGAGCTTGAAAGGACTCACGTTTTCATGTGTAATATGCTTGAGTAGCTTCAATTCCCTATACGTCCTCTTACTTAGCACGGGAGTCGAGAATGGCTTCATGATCTTCTTGATTGCCACAGACGATCCTGTTAATTGATCTTTGGCTGAACTAGATCAATGTCTTTCTCAGCCATCAACGATATGAAAGCATCCGATAATCAATGCGCACCAGACGAGCCCAAATGCACCTGAAAGGGAATACTCAAAACCCAAATATGCCATATTGATCAAATTAACTTACCCATGCCAACAGGCTGCAAATCCATGTAACGAGTTGTTACCTTGGCGGGCTTTGAGCGCCTCCCTATCGCAAGAACTACTACTAGGACTCACCTCAAAAGAGGTTCCAAATATACTGAGCTTGACAAACGACATTATAGTTGATGATATATGGATTCGTTGTCGAGATCTCTGTGCCTGCTCAACTGGTCGGTACGAATGGATAGGTGAGGTGCGGCAGAGGCAAAGGACGCGTCAGGCTCGCTGTAACGTTTCCGAGTCGCAGAGTATACTCGCACAGATTCCTGTTAAGCATTAGATCCATACTCGTATACAAGTCAAAGCAGACTTGCCTGAGCTTGTCGTGGTGTTCCAAAACAAATGAACGGTTACGTAAAGGTCAGGACTCGGGTGGATTATTGACCTTCGTGGAGAATTGAATACACAAGCACCCACATACATAGCGGTAATTGAGAGCATTAGTTACCATAATTATTAGTCCGGTATATTCCGCAAATGCTGAAAAGTGACCATGTGAAATTATTGTCTGCAGTCACATCCTCAAATAGTGTTTGCAACTTATGGATCCCATACCTCCATACCCTACCCTAGAAGGCTGTGAACCATGGCTTGACCAATCCCTTCTGGGAGATTCCACCACCAATGTCACACATGATCCTAGTGTACCAACTTTGGCCCACCCATCTGTTGGATTATAGAGAAAAAGAGTGGAGTCTCAGAAAGTCTCAGACACAGACAAGTACATGGACACAGACACTGATGGTGGATGTATAGCAAGAACAAGCCATGTAGATACAAGTGGAGCCTACATGACCAAAGTATCCATAACAAAGTACTATGTAAATGTAAACCAACACTCCCACCTGATGGGGATGCAAAACAAAATAAAAGCTCCCACCAAATATATAGAATAAAACAGCTCTCACCAAATCTGAGAATCAGATATACATAACAAATGGTGAAGGGGTGCAGAAGGAATGGGAGATAAAGGCCAGCTGGTGAATGAAGCATTGAATGATACTTGAGGTTCCTGAATGATATCAGCATTTTCTGAGACCAACTGAACCTGTGCCTGACATGATGGACCTGCCATAACCCAATCCTTGATATGCTAAGGCATGTCATGAATGTAATGTGTAGCAATGTGACCTGATTAACTGCAGCAATGACAATGACCTTCATTAGTGGGATCACACCAACAATAACCTTTTTCTTCTTGGGAACTATGACCAAATGAGGGACCTGAAATATGACCACTAACAGCTTTCTATCACGATCACAATATGGACACCTCATCTACATCATTGTCCTTCCGAACCAATCCTTCCGAATGGATCTTCTGAATCCCAAATCACCCTTGCCTCAATACTTCACATACATTTGATCCAGTCACCCAATCCAGTTCAGGAATCACTCCATGAAGTGTTTAGTGAAACGATCAATAATCAGGTCCAATCATAATCTTTTCTGGAAAAGAAGCACCCTGACTATCCCCATCACTATCCCTATCTTTTCCAATGAACTCATTGATTGAGTCATTTCTATTGTGTGGAAGCAGGCGATTACATTCTATA
>QMFG01004391.1:0-26026 GCA_003314545.1 Ramaria sp. MG151
CTGTCCCATATTTCGGACGAGGCCCGAGGTCACCCGAAGTTTGGGCATGACCTTAGCGAAGGGGACAAAAGAGCGTAGAGATTAAACAAGGTGTATTGGGGTATCTTAGTCCTATGCCATCAGAACTGATTATCATGTACATGAATGAGCAAATTATATACGAGAGGGTTCAGGGATCGGTGACTGAATGACCGAGGTCAGGGTCACAAGCTATGAGGGGAAGAGATAAAACAAGAGGTATGAATAGATGAAACATGATGGTCGGGGGTTCGGGCCCAGAGGCCCGAGGTTTCAGTCGGGTTCTGACACATAGCACATAAGCTGAAGCCAAGTCCCATCTGACCCATTCGCCGAGCCTCGGCCCCCCGACCCTGAACCTCAGTCGACTCTATCTTGAGTCCCAATCTAAACTCTGCCTCTGCTCCAATTCAGTTCTTAACACTGTGATTGACATGGACTGCAAAGTTCATTCGATCCACAAGATAGAATCCTTTCGGAGCCTCTATCTCTTTGGAACTATATATTTTATTCGTAAATGTTCTGAAAGCCATTCACCTTTACTGTAGGATTTCTATTCACCTTCGAATACCATTCTATTAACATTAGAAACATTTCCGAACAGAGTTACTAACACCACATTCACCTACAACCTTTATCACTGATATTTGGATTCTGATAAACATCTTCTCAACAACCATACCTTTGAGTGAGTACTCTAAACTTCATCTATATTAGTTTAGACACACTTTGAAAGAATGTGAGACCATTGTGTCATGATCCTCCGAAGATATCTTCTGAACTCCAAACAGCCATCACTGTGATTGAATGAATTGCAACCAATAACCTTCCCATCTCCCAGCTTCCCTGACTTGCTTCATTGGTGTTTAGTGAGTCAATCACCAATCAGGTCCAATCACAATCTTTTTTTAGAAAGAAGCACCCTGACTATCCCCATCACTATGCCCATCTTTTCCAATGAACTCATTAATCGAGTTGTTTCCATTCTATTCAAGCTTGCGATGGCATTCCATATAATTAGACCCTATGATATGAATGTTCTAGACCCTCAGGATCACCCTCCAAAGGGTTTAGGAACGGTTAACTCTACCTGAAGAGCCATACAATTTGGAAACATGTTTCAGGAGCTATTGTTGGTCCATTGATCTTATTCCTCATTCACAATTTTCCTACCACCCTTGTTCCTTGTTTCCTATGGCCATTAATTAGTATACATGTACTTTAGTTACTTTCCAACCCTCACAGACTCTTTCCCATTTGCTCTTCCTTCCGAACCATTCAATATGTAGGCAGAGCACTCGCATGTATATTCCCTAGTTCAATTATTGTACATCTACTTGATTGTTCTACTCTATCTTGCCAACTCGTCGTGAACTACCTTGAACAGCAACTTTACATTTGAGTGAGTACTCTAAATTTCATTTATATTAGTTTAGACACACTTTGAAAGAATGTGAAGCCATTGGCTGTGATCAACATGGACTGCGAAGTTCATTCAATCAACGAGATAGAATCCTTTTGGAACATCAATCTCTTTGGAACTATGCACCTTTTCACAAACCTTCCAAAAGCCATTCGCTTTTACTGTAGGATTTCTATTCACTTTTGAATATTATTCTACTACTACTAGAAACATTTCCAAACAGTACTACTAACCCTACACTCATCCACAACTCTTATCACTGATATTTGAATTCTGACACATTGGCTGTGATCAACATGAACTGCAAAGTTCATTTGATCCACAAGATAGAATCCTTTTGGAATATCTATCTCTTTGGAACTATGCACCTTTCACAAACATTCTGAAAGCCATTCACTTTTACTGTAGGATTTCTATTCACTTTCATACCATTCTATTACTATTAGAAACATTTCCAAACAATACTACTAACCCTACATTCATCTACAACTCTTATCATTGATAATTGAATTCTGACACTTACATCTCCAAGTACTGCAGTACAAACATGATCACCCACTCTCCAACCACTTTGGCCAAAACAAAATGATGGAACTCATCCAGAGAGACTACACCTGGCTTGGACTACAATCCTCAGTCACCAAATTCTGCAAAACCTGCACCACGTGTATGTGGTCCAAGTCCCAGTGCCATCCCCCATATGGCTTCCTTAAGCAACTCCCAATCCCTGAAAGGCCCTGGAATTCCATCTTCATGGATTTCATTGACTGCTGAAATGCTCCAGATATATGGCAATTCTAGTAATTGTTAATAGGCTCACAAAACAAGCAATATTTGTTCCGACAGATGACACCATCACCTCCACCAATCTCATGAGGTTATTCATACTGCACATCTTCTCAAAGCATGATGTACTGTCACATGTTACCTCTGACCAAGGATCTAAGTTTGTGTTGCACTTCTTCTTGTCTCTTGGAAAAGTGTTGGAAATAACACTCCACTTCACCTCTGGATATCATCCAAAAGGAGATGGTCAGACAGAACATACTAACCAAACCTTGGAACAGTATCTCAGGAGCTACATCAACTACCAACAAGACAACTTGTCCAAGCTCCTCCCACTCACAGAGTTCATGTACAACATTGCACCAAATGCCACTACTAGCATCTCACCCTTCTTTGCCAACAAGGGATACCACCCAGACCTCTCTGTCCATTGAGAAAGAGACCATGTGTCCTTCTGAGCCTGGACCCTGGCGGTCGGCCTGGATCAGCTCCACCAGGAACTCAAGAAGCAAATCAAGTATGCTCAAACCCACTACCAAACCTCAGCAGAGTCTCGACAGTCCCCAGCCCTGGAACTGCCCATCGGATCTCACACATTCATCCAGGCACAATACTTCTGAATGACCTGGCCATCAAAGAAGCTCATGGGAAAATACCTTGGTCCTTTCGAGGTCATAGCCCAAGTAGGTTCTCACTCTTACACCCTACATCTTCTGGAAACCCTCCAATCCATTCACCTGGTCTTCCATGTCTCTGTCAGAATTCAATTATCAAAGATAAGAGTTGTAGATGAATGTAGGGTTAGTAGTATCAATCGGAAATGTTTCTAATATTAATAGAATGATATTCAAAAGTAAATAGAAGTCCTACAGTAAAAGCGAATGGCTTTCAGAAAGACACATAGCTCCAAAGAGATAGATATTCCAAAGGGATTCTATCTCATAGATTGAATGAACCTTGCAGTCCACATCAACCATAGCCAATGATTTCACATTCTTTGAAGTGTGTTTAAACTAATATAAACAAAGTTTAGAGTACTCACTCAAAGGAGAAGTTGTTGAGAAGTTGTTGTTCAAGGTAGTTTACAATGAGTTGGCAAGTTTGAGTAGAACAATCAAGTAGATGTACAATAATTGAAATAGGGAATATACATGTGAATGCTCTACCTATATACCAAATGGTTTGGAAGGGAGGCCGAATGGGAAAGAGTCCGTGAGGGTCAGAAAGTGGGTAAGGTACATGTATACTAATTAAAGGCCATAGAAAACAAAGAACAACGGTGGTAGGAAAATTGTAAATGAGAAAAAAGATTAACAGACCAACAATAACTCCTGAAACATGTTTCTGAATCACATGGCTCTTTGGGTAGGGATCTCCTTGGACAAAACCTTCAAATAATATTCCTGAGAGTCAAGAATATTCATATCACAGAGTCTAATGATATGGGATGAAAAGCTTTGGGTGGATAGAGTCGACTCAATCAATGGGTTGATTTGAGAAAGATGGGGATAGTGATGGGGATAGTCAGGTTGGTTCTTTCTAAAAAAAGATTGTGATTGGACCTGACCAGTGATTGTTTTGTTATTATTTATCTACCTACTGTGCGATCATGGATTACATAGTCTACTGATGCATCAGAGGTGCCGCCTAGAATAAAACCTGAAAAACAACATAAAAACATCATTAATTTCAACTCAAGGCTTCATGCCTTAGAATACCTTTTGTTTACATTTTTAGACTCAACTGGCAATACATCCCCAAGGCCGCACAAGCACGAACATGTGCATACATGCGCTTTGGACACAAATGGGCTCAAATAGCCACCGATTGAGTCCCACATGGCTCTGAAACACATCCAATTGTACATAGAGCAATATATCTTCTATTTCGACTCACCCCTATCATCACCAATCCCCAAACGAAGCTGATCGCTTCCTTTTCATTTAAACAAGTGCCCGGAGCTTCAAAATGGAGTTTCAGAAAATTTCTTCATCTTTTTCTTTGTTATTTCTGCTAAATATATTTGTTGAATGCATGATCTGTAATTGCTACAGCATACTGATCAGTTTCAGATGCTTTAGACAAGTCTTAGTACATTTTTGTGCATTCCACCCCTCATGTAGACTGCAACCCCAGAACCGCTCCATTTCCCCATTATTTTTCTTGGAAACACAAAGGACAATCACTAGCTAGCTTTTCACTTAAATACGCTTGTAATTCTCATCACAATCCAAGACAGTAAAACTCCACAAAGTCTCCTATTATCTGAATCAATCACTCTACATCTTTGCAACCACTTCTTTGTTAGCAAATCGTCACTGGCCATTTGCTTTCAATTCAAGTGATCTATTGGACTCAACCACTATCTCAAATTTGCTAAGTTTGCATTCTTATCTCTGTTACAAGCTTGCATCAGTGTATGCGAACTTTTAGCGCTGACACTTTGCTCCCGCATCAGCTCATCCCCCACATCAGCGCATCCCCCACATCAGCACATCCCCCACATCAGCGCATCCCCCACATCAGCGCAGCCCCCACATCACTATACAGTTTCGGTTAGATTATCAAATCAAGCACCTAAAGCTCGCTTCAAAGAACTTGAACAAAAATCAATTAAAAGCAAAAACAAACACAAAATAAAATAGATAAAAATATCCATTTATTTTCTTATTATGTTTCACCAAACATTAATGGAGCAATTCAGGGACTTTGATAGGTAAGAAGGTTGTTGGGTGCAAATGATACAATTGAGGTGATGGTGGTTTAGATTTCGGAAGATGTCTTTGGAGGATCAGGTTCAGAAGGATGGTAATGTAAACTTGGTACCAATATTCTAATCTTGACACAAGTCAGTGAGCTAAGCTGATCTTCTGTATCAATCAAGAATAGAGTGCTCTTGGTAGTAGCATCCTTCTTGATCTGTTCCCACATTTCCTTGACTGTCTTCATGTTTTTTGATCATAGATCCTACACATACTGATTTTGTTGAGAGGATGTTTTGGATCCTGAGAATTAGACAAGACTTTGGTGTTTAATCTAATTGCTCAGACTTCAATTAGACCTTTGAGTTACTGATCACTTGTAACACAAACTATTTTAACGAAGAACCCATTTAAGAAATTATACTCCAGAATGTTCAATAATCAGTATTGCACTGTGATATTGCAAGTAGATTGTATATGAACACTCACGTAGCTGTGTTATAGTTTTTCTGTAACTCTGCTAGTCTGTAACAAAAGTCTGTAGGTCCAGTTACTTTGCCAATATGTAGGAAAGTTACTTAGGACTTAGCGATTGCAGAATTGAATTAATAGTATAAGTGATTATGCTATTGATTCAATTGCTTGCTAGATTTATATTCCACTCACCTATTCTGTATCTAGTTTTCTACTGTATTTGATGTTTTTGTATTTGTGGATTTCTAGCCACTACTTCGGTAGTGAAGCTAATATAGCCATGTTCTTTGGAACACTAATGGCTTACTAATCAAGTCTTCGGACCTGATTACTCAAGCAGACTTCGGTCTAGCTTGGTTGAAGATGTGGGAACACCCTTCTGAGGCTTTTTGAGATAAAATGTTATTATTTTCAAGGCAGGAGAAGCCCTCCTTTTATACCTTGTGGAGCAAGGATTACTAATGTACAGGAACATTCTATCTATAAATAATATGGAAAATAGTAGAAGTTTATGGAATACTCTGGTACCTTCTAACCAATCAGATCTTCTGGCACTTGAATCACATGTTAGCAACAAGGTCATGTGTTGTGTCATTTAGACATGCCAGCCAATCAGATCCTCTGGATCTTGGATCACATGTCACTTCCTGAGTCATAGGTGGAGTCATGTTTCTGGTTTCTGACTCAGAAGTGTCTTCCAATCAGAATCCCTGGATCTTGAGTCTAACTGAGTCATTTTTCATTCACATGACTCCATTTCTGGGCTTGGCTGGCCTTGCATAGCTTTTGCACCCATGCACATTTAGGTGTTGTCATGGTAACATGGCTGATTAATTGTTTGTGCTGATCCAAACAATGAGTCAGCCTGTGTGGCACTTTTTGACTCTATTTCAATCTGAGCTGCTGGATCTGAAATGGAGCCATTCTGCCGGAGTTTGTGGGTGCCAGTTGATTTTGGGAGCTGAGTGTGAAATGAGGCCGCGCGACGGTGAAAGCGTCGCGCGCGTCGGAGTTTGAATTAGCGCGAGTGAATTACGAGTGAAGTGCCGGCCAGGGAAAATATATTATGAAAGGCCGGAAAAATATCAGAAAAATCCGGAAAAATATTCAGTTTATAAAGAGACATTTGGATGGTAGTACAGAGTCTTCTTTACTCTATTTTTGTGATTTTTAAGCCATTTTTACCAGAATAAGCAATATTCTTGAGCAACATTTGGAAAGAATTCATTTTTTAGGTGATCCCCAACAGAGGAGAACATGTTAGGCTAAACACTCATGTTTATTAAATTCAAAAATACATGTTTCCCTGGTCTCGACTTGTTCTCCTTGTCATGATTATATTTTAGGCCCTCACATGGCTTCTTCTTTGAACCACAACTTCCGAATGCTTCCTTTGGAAACTTCAAACCACCCTCACTTCAATACTTCACACATATTTGATCAGGTCACCCAATTCAGCTCAGGAGTCACCCCATCAAATGTTTAATGAAACAATCAATAACCAGGTCCTGTAAGGGAGTGGCACTCCCTGTACAGTGATTCCATCTATTTTTAGTACACTTACAGTGGGTCAGGTCCACACTCCACTTACCACATCATTCCACATTTCTTTAGATATAAATTCATGTAAATAATTAACACAAAAACTAGAGAAGTTTGATCCCCCCTCTCATTAGGACTTCTGTCTGCGTCTGCGGCAGAAAGCCTTCTTACAGTCCGATCATAGTCTTTTCTGGGAAAGAAGCACCTTGACTATCCCCATCACTATCCCAATCTTTTCCAATGAACTCATTGATCGAGTTGTTTCTATTGGGTGGAAGCTTGCGATGACATTCCATATCATCAGACTCTATGATATGAAAATTCTAGACCTGCAGGATCGCCATCCAAAGGATTTGCATATGGTCATCTCTACCCGAAGAGCCATGCGGTTCGGAAACATGTTTCAAGAACTATTGTTGGTCCGTTGATGTTTTACAATTTGCTTTTACTGTAGGATTTATTTTCACTTCAAATACCACTCTATTATCATTAGAGATATATCTGAACAGAATCACTAACACTCCACTTAACCACAACTTCTATCACTGATATTTGGATTCTGACACTCCTGTTGCATGGGTCTTTCCATCTGATTGTCAGAATTCAAATATCAGTGATAAAAGTTGTTGATGAAAGTTGTGTTAGTAGTAATGTTTGGCAATGTTTCTAATGGTGATAGAATGGTATTCAAACATGAATAGGAATCCTACAGTAAAAGTGAATGGCTTTCAGAACATCTGCAAACAGATGCATAGTTCCAAAGAGATAGAGATTCTAAAGGGATTCTATCTTGTGGATTGAATGAACTTTGCAGTTCATGTCGATCACTGCCAATGGTCTTACATTTTTTCAAAGTGTGTCTAGACTAATATAAATGAAGTGGGAGTACTCACTTAAATGTGAAGGTGGTGTTCAAGGTAGTTTATGACGAGTTGGCAAGTTTGAGTAGAACAATCAAGTAGACATACAATAATTGAACTAGGGAATATACATGCGAATGTGCTAGCTATATACTGAACGATTCAGAAGGGAGAGCAAATGGGAAAGAGTCCGTGAGGGTCAGAAAGTAGCTAAGGTACATGTATACTAATTAAAGACCATAGAAAACAAAGAACAAGGGAAGTAGGAAAATTGTGAATGAAGACAAAGATTAATGGACCAACAATAGCTCTTGAAACATGTTTCCAAATTGCATGGCTCTTTGGGTAGAGATAACTGTCCCTAAATCCTTTGGAGGGTGATCCTGAGGGTCTAGAACATTCATATCATAGAGTCTAACAATATGAGATGTCATTGCAAGCTTTGATTGAATATGAATGACTCAATCAATAAGTTCATTGTGAAAGATGGGGATAGTGATGGGATAGTCAGGGTGGTTCCTTCTAAAAAAAGATTATGATTGGACCTGATCAGTGATTGTTTCACTAAACATCAACTGGAGTGATTGATAAACTGGATTGGGTGACCGGATTGAATATATGCAAAGAATGGAGGAAGGGTTGTTTTGGATTTCCAAAAGAGCTTTTTGGAAGCATCTGGGGATTGTGGTTCAGAGAAGAAACAATGTAATAGCCTAAATTGTGATCATGACACTGATAAGATGGGGATTCTGTTGAGTTCTAGGTAGGGTTTAGGCACAGTGGCCTTTCCTTCTACATGCAGCCACAGCCCTTTTGCACCCATGGCTCTGCATAGACAAGTGTCAGAATTCAATTATCAATGTTAAGAGTTGTAGATAGATGTAGGGTTAGTGGTATCGATTGGAAATGTTTCTAATAATGATAGAATGATATTCAAAAGAAGATAGAAGTCCTACAGTAAAAGTGAATGGCTTTTGGAATGTTTGCAAACAGATGCATGATTCCAAAGATATAGATGTTGTGAAGGGATTCTATCTTGAGGATTGAATGAACTTTGCAGTTCATGTTGACCACAGCCAATTATCTCACATTCTTTCAAAGTGTGTTTAAACTAATATAAACAAAGTTAGAGTACTCGCTCAAAAGTGTGGTTGTTAAAGTGTTGTTGTTCAAGATAGTTCACAACGAGTTGACAAGTTTGAGTAGAACAATCAAGTAGACATACAATAATTGAATTGAGGAATATACATACAAATGTGCTACCTATACCAAACAGTTCAGAAGGGAAAGTGAATGGGAAAGAGGCTGTGAGGATTGGAAAGTAGCTAAGGTACATGTATACTAATTAATGGCCATACAAATCAAAGAACAAGGGGGGTAGGAAAATGGTGAATGAGAAAAAAAATTAATGGACCAACAATAGCTCTTGAAACATGTTTCTGACTCACATGGCTCTTCAGGTAGGGCTAACTGTGTGCAAATCCTTTGGAGGGTGATCCTGAGAGTCTAGAACATTCATACCATGGAGTCTAATGATTTGGAATGTCATCACAAGCTTCAACAGAATAGAAACAACTCAATCAATGAGTTCATTGAAAAAGATGGGGATAGTCAGGGTGCTACTTTTCTAAAAAAGATTATGATTGGAACTGGTTATTGATTGTTTTACTAAACACCAAATGGAGTGATTTATGAACTGGGTTGAGTGACCAGATCAAATGTATGTGAAGGATTGAGGTGAGGATGATTTGGAATTCTGAAGGAGGTTTTTGGAGTTGTTTGGAAAAACGTGCTTTGGGATTAAACCAGTGAAATGTCCCAAAATGCAATCATGACAACAAGGCTCATAGTCAGACCAGTTAAAGCTGTCATCTTGTAGTTGGGGGATTGCAAGCAAAGTGGAGTCAGAGGCTAGTGATAATGGAATAGACAACATAGGGGATGTCAATGTCAGCAGGGACCCATAACCTGTTGTAACTATAAAATGGGTCTCAACTTCAAATCAAGAAGAATGAGACATGTCATGCGCCAAACTATCTGGTTATCTAATGGTGGAGTTTGTAATGGAGCCGGTGAGCCGGAACTAAGAAAGAGAACAACCGCAACTGGTCAAATATTCCAACACTTTGGGACATATCTGCACATGGTAGGCACCTTGGAGGTGATACCAGGTGTTGTGATGTGGTGCATATCCACTTCAACAGTATCTATTTGCAAGTTCTGATATTCTTGTCATGTAAGCAGGAGTTCAAATATACAATAACAAGGTTCACGAGAACGAGGGACATGGATACACTGCAGAGGAACTGCGTGAGATGGGAGATCGGGCTCCGGATTACCGGTATACGCTTTAGAGATAAATCTTAGCATGGGGGGTGTTGTAAAACGGGTGAGAAGGGGTCTGTTGAATACATAGACTCTGTCGTGCTACTTTGTTTGTACCATGCGCCGAAGACCCGTTACCGACCCATGCGGCCAATAAGATTCTGGCGTATGCTTGCGGTCAGTCCAGAGATGCCATGAAGTGTATCCTCGATAATGAAGGTCGTTCCCGCCCTCTGCAATGTATTTTTTCAGAGCTTTGCATTTCTGAGCACATGCCTTCTCGGGGCCGGGGAAAACTTTGAGCACTAATATCACTGACACGTTTGCTAGTCTGAGCGCTGCAAATAGGCTGCTCAGATAAAAGTTGGATGTACACAACTTATTTGTCTTCAGTGTCTCTTGATCCCTACCCCAGCAACCTCGTAGCAGTCAAGTCCGCAACAGCTTTGATTTCACCTTGTCAACCTCATTCACTAGATCAAATTTCGTTTCACATGGCTTCAGCCTCACCTCCAGGGATGGCCGTCACTTCTACTTCTGCCATCATCAGCAAGATAGGCCCTTTCATTCCCACTAGTCTCACGACCTTGGAAGCATTCACTGCACCTCCCTCGGATAGAACAGCTCGCGAACAGATCCTGGACGACGTCAATGCAATAAGAACGGCCAGGAGGTTGAATGGCAAGCAGAACGTGTCCGAAGGAAAGCTACTGACATTGAACCAGACGCGATCTTCCGTGCTAGCTCTACCAATCAATCCTCGATTGATTCCACCATAACTCCCTCTCCTCTTACTCTCATACAGCATGGAACGAATCAAGCTCGAAAACGATATCGAATATTAAATTGCTCCCTGATCCTATTCAAATCATTGAACCCCGCAGGAAAACTCGGAAGTGCCAAGATTGCCGGTCTCACAAGTCAACTCCACCTCATCGGAAATCAATTCAATCTTATGGTGGTATGTCACCCTCCTGGCCATGCGTGGAACCTATGTTAGATTAAAGATAAAGGCCACAGATTATATCTTACACTGTACGAAGATCTCCACAGAAAGAATTTTCAGTGAACTTATCTACTACAGCAATCTGTCTCCCCGAATTCCCGTCAAAGTGCGCCGTGTATCCTTCCTCCCCTTTGCATTCATCTAACCTGTGTACCCCAAGCCTCCTGGTTCAAAACATTCGTCCCTCACAGTAAGCACCGTACACATACCTTAACTGCAGTCTAACTCCCCACCAGCTGGCTGCTTGAAACAACCATCCCATGGGGTCTCGTGATAATTCTCAACGGAATCATCAAAACGTACCTCTCCACTTCTCAAACCAAAACAAGCCGCGCACTAGTAGTATTTTCATACTCGCAACTCCTCACTTCACGCATCGGCCTCGGCATCATAGAAGCGGGCCCTCATTACCGGCATGATGTACTTGTGCCTCCCACACCTCCACTCCACCATTGGTCCACGTTTGACTATGTGCGCGGAGTAGTATGACGCGGTATCCCCGCCACGCCCTACAGTTTCGTCTCGGGATTTTTCGTCAGCACCGTCACTACCGCGCTTGCGTTCTCGGGGATTCTCGCGTTGAAATTCAGTTTATGGACTGCACGAGGTGACTGGAAGGGTTGAGCTGGATTTTCGAAATGAAAAATTATTCATTTCCGTTTCACGGGGTTGTGGATTCTGGAGGGCATCGCAACAGCTGTGGTAGGAATTCTTGCGTTTATTCTAGTGGTCGATTCTCCGGAGATAGCGACGTTCCTTACACCTGAGGAACGCCGAGTTTTCTATGTGGAAAAAGAGTAAGCACTTACGTTCTTGTTTTCTCAAATTTCGACCGCTCTGCGCCTTTCCTTCTCTCCCACCTCACTCTCCCCTGCTTTCATTCGCCTCTAATCCCCACAATAATAGCACAGAATACGACCGGTCAAGCGCCGATGAAGAAAAGTTCGCCATGCGCTATGTCTGGGATGCGATCCTCGACTGGCAAATGAACACCTCCCTCCTGTTGCAGGTCTGGCTCCATGTCCTTATATTTATGTCGATCTTCCTACCCGGTAAGATAAACCCTCGCAGATTGCGATATCAAATTTCTAACGCGTGATTGGGATCACCCTCTTTCTGCCGTGCATCGTTTTGAGAGTAGCTGATGGTTTGTGCTTCAAACTTCGATTGTAGGATTCGGGTATTCGACTGTAATATCCCAATTAATGACCGCCCCTGTGCATTTTTCCCCTAGTACATACTCTTCCTGGCCGGTCATCTTTATACGAATGCTGACAACGAGAACAAACAGCGGTAATGACTGCTCTTTGGCTACTACTCAGGTAAATTGTGGATTCATTTCCCCTTCGTCGTCTATGGGTTCTTGCGGCTCCTAGTCGGATTCTCGAGCGAGATCAGCGACGTCTTACGCGACATGAAGTACTTTGGGATATTCTTGTGTGCGTCAGGGGGTTTTGCGTCGATGCCAGGTGCTGTTGCATGGTGAGCGCCATGTCCACGATTCGCCTGCGGGGGTATACGGCTGATTTTCATCTGTGAAGGCTGGTGGGACAGTGTAAACGTGGCGTCGGGTTAACAGTGGAAATTGGTTTAGGGTTGTTTGCGACACTGATCGCGCCTGGCTTCGCCAGTGCGTCGCGTTTCTCTTATTCCCACCAAGCGTTGTTGATAACCTCTGTGTACACCAGATGCCATGATGCTCATGTTTTTAGGGATTGAACTTATAAACGTTCTCCTAGCCATCCTTTACATGCGCATCAATGCGAAGGGTGACGCTCTAGCCCACGATAACGAGAAAGGGGGGCATGGATACTTTGTGGAGGAATCGCGTGAGATGGGGAACCGGGCACCAATTTTCCAATATACTCTTTAGTGGGGCGGTGGTTGCTGTGACTGATCACTATGGTGTACAGAGATGGGTTAGGGGAGATATATGTGATCCTTTGACAGCATTCCGAGGACCCAGTGCCGCCGCGGAGGAGGACGGCTGTAGGTAGTCCAGAACGCTCTGGGCACCTGCTGTGGGCCCCGGTTGTAACACGTCCTGTGCGAGCGAGGATGCAGATCTGCGGCGGATACCCAGCACATTCTCCCGTTATATATCTCCACCGCATAGCTCATGCGTGGTCTCGACAACCGCCTGAATGAGCTCATGCTCATTGTGAGAGAGCATGCGGGGGACAGTGTAGACAACGTGCCCCTCCGGTAGACAGTCATGCGAGATGATATTGCCTGTCCCAGGAGAGCCAGGGTAAGGCAATGGGCACGTGGGGCGCGCAACGCAAGGTACGCACGGGAACAAACGACCTTCGTCAACCTACCTCATCAGCAGAGTCCAGGGTGACCCAGAGCTCGTAAAACCTCACCAATCACGAGCTCCTAGCCTGCACGGCACGAACTCTTGGGTATGACCACGTGTAAGAATGATTTGGCGTGATGAGGTGGGTGAAATAGATAGAAACGGGCGATCGACTGCGATTGAGAGGGCTGGCTTCGTACCTTGCGCCAAGGACCTGGCACCGAGATAGGATTCTAGCTCATACCTTCGTCGCTTGTTCTCTTACGGGAAAACCAGATCCAGCGGGCGCCATGTCTTGGTCCGCCAACACTGCAGGGCGTCGCAGAGTACTTTCTGAAAACTTCGACGATGCCATACTTGAGGCCGAATACGTCCATTGGCGACGTGTCAAATGCGGTGATTCTGAGCTTGCCATGGGACTTGCCGGTGTTAGGTGAGCCATGGAAACGTCTACAAGAAATTTGAAGGTGCGACTAAAGCCGTGCGACATTATTACATTGTTCCAGTGAAGACGGGGTGCTTGCAACGTGTTATAAATTAATCCTCAGGATCGGAGACCGGCTCCGTGTAATTAAATGGGTGCCTCATGCAGCACTGTCTCTGCATTGAGATAACATTGAACATTTCCACGTATCTTATACCATCTTCGCACCTCGCTCTCCACAATGCTTCCTCTAAGAAGGTCAAGAATATTTGTCCATCCCTTGCATATATTATCACAAAGCTTTGAATTTCAGAGTGTGCATCTTCTCGGCGCTGAGGATGAATTATTACGCACAATATACAGCGTAATCGCATTAGCTGCGTGACTATATACATAGTCTCCATCCCTCTACGAGTTTTTTGTCCACAGTTTCCACCATCTATAACGCGTCCCATCCCTTATAACATGTCAGACCCTCCCAGCATCAAAAATTTCCCCGTCGTCGAATCCTCCCATGCGCTTGCTTATGACGGAGAACTCACGATCCCCCCACCACCAAACCTCACTCCAGAGCAGGAGCGTAAACTCTACCGCAAGCTCGATCTTCGGCTCATGCCCATCCTGAGTCTCATGTACTTTGTTTGCTATATGGACGGCGGTACGTACCCCCAGTTCTGCTTAATTGTGGGATGTAATTATATGCTGGTATCCGTATTTATTTTGTTGAATTCCCTCGTGCAGGAAATATCGGGAACGCCAAGATTGCGGGCCTTGCGACCCAGCTCAATCTTGTCGGGAGTGACTTTAATTTTGCATTAGTGCGTTGCAACGGCACATACATGATGCTGTTGTCCTTGCCTTTTACTGTTTATTTTATTTTCTAACGAGCGCCGTAGACCACAGCTGCCGTTGTATGTTACAACTCTACAATTGGAAGCTTTTCGCAACACTCAACTACTTATCTGGCGCACTACAGGCGTACTGCCTCTGCGAATGTCCTGCAAAGTGCGTCGTATCACACATTCACATTGCACCTTGCTCATCCCTCAAAAGTCTACTTCTCAAAAAGTTTCGGCCATCACGGTAACCAGGCTTAGCCTATAACACACGCCACTCTTTCCCAATTTAAACCTCCCACAGCTGGCTCCCCGGTATAACCATCCTCTGGGGTCTCACCACGACACTTATGGGTTTCGTTAAGACGTACGCTAACCCTCTCCTCTTCCTCTCCAAAAAGATAAACTGAGTGCCACTGACACGCACCAAAATGTCCCCCTAGGTACCACCAACTCGTTGGTGTACGCGTCCTACTGGGTATTTTTGAATCAGGCCTTTTCCCTGGTGTAGCATACTAGTTTGTCTTCCCCTCGAATGTCTCCGCACGTATGACGATTAACAACTGATCATGCTTACGGCTAGCCTCACACTCTGGTACCCCCGGAACGCGCTACAGTTCCGCATGGGACTCTTCTTCGGCGGCGGCGGCCTTGCGCTTGCATTCTCAGGCCTCCTTGCGTTTTCCATTGGGTACATGAACGGAATCCGGGGCCTGGAGGGGTGGAGCTGGATATTTGTACGTGGAAACATCATTTACAACTGAATTTATTTCTGGGTTGAGAGTAACCTACGGTGCGATGGGTGGATTGTAGATTTTAGAGGGCACAGCGACTGTGACGGTGGGTATTATCGCCGTGTTTGTATTGGTAGATTACCCGGAGTCAGCGAAGTTCCTTACGCCTGAGGAACGTGCCTTCATTGTGTGGAAGCAGAGTGGGTCAACTCTATGTTTTATTGTGATTGACATCTCTCAAGTTTTTCGCCCCTCCTTCGCCCATCACTCGTCTTTTCCACTCATCCTTTTTTATCTCTTCTCTCCATCGTTACATTCAGAATACGACAGCTCGGGTGTCGGGGAACAAGAAGCATTCGCCAAGCGTTATGTCTGGGCCGCCCTCCTCGACTGGCAGGTACGCGCGCTCTTCCCCCCACCCCACCAACCTCATCCCTCCCCTACCATAGCCAATATAGTAATCTCTTATTCACAACAGATCTGGCTCCACATTCTCATCTTCATGTCTCTCATGGCACCCTGTAAGCTCAAAACCACTTACCCACCTTACCGTTTTCTGACAGGCAGAAAATAGTCTCAGGGATAGCCTTGTTCCTACCGTGTGTTCTTCTGTGTTTTTCAATACTGTGTATTGTGTAGTGACATATCTGTGTTTATTGAAGGTCGATTATATTAGGGTTTGGATACTCGACGGCATATTCGCAGTTGTTAACCATCCCGGTGTATATCTTCTCCAGTACGTACCCCTTTCCCTTCTCTCTTCTCACCCTCGCCCTCACCTTCACCCCAATGTTACCCAGTGATAATGGCTCTAGTCTTCGGCTACTACTCTGACAAGACGCGCCGTCGCTTCCCGTTCATCCTCGCAGGGCTCCTGCAGCTCCTCATTGGCTTCTCGATACAGGTCAGCAACGCCCCGCCGTTATTGAAGTACTTTGGGACCTTCTTGTGCGCAGCCGGAGGAATGGGTGCATTACCAGGTGCTGTAGCGTGGTATGTATCCGTTTCTCAACTATCTTTTTTCCTTTGGAGGAGATACCCTTGCTGATTATCGTGTCGTTTTCGTTTTCGCGTGTTCAGGCTGGGGAACAACTTGGCGGGGCGGTGTAAGCGCAGCATCGGGATGGCGGTGCATATTGGAATTGGAAATTTTGCCATTGTAATTGCGTCGAACATCTTCCGCGGACAGGACGCGCCACGGTACCTCATTGGATGTGAGTTTCCTTCTTTTTCGCCTGTCTCTTTCCCTTCTTTATTTTCTAAGCTGATTTACTGCATTCAAATGATTCTTGACGAATTATTGATCGAAAATCCATGGATACACTTTCCATCTACCAGACGGCGTGGAGTTCATGTTCGTCGGGCTCGGGATTATCGGCGTTTGTTTCACTGCTATGATGTACGCACGTATCAATTCACGGCGCGACGCCCTGACTACTGGCGGGGGAGTCAACGAGAAAGAGGGGGGGCATGGGTACACTGCGGAGGAGCTGCGCGAGATGGGGGATCGGGCTCCAGATTTCAGGTATATGCTTTAAAAGGACGCGGAGGGAAGTAGAGCACTGTTTGACTATGACTGTCGTGAAGCATTAAAGCAATCAATGGTACTAGTGGTGTTGGATTAGGTGATGTCAAGGCCCTGCGATTGCCACGAAAACGGGAGTTCGACGTTCGATTCTTGGGGAAAAAATGGCCTGGGTAAGGATTGTTAGGACACCGAGGACACAACGGTGCAGTGCTTGAATAGATAGTTACATCCTACAAAAAAGCAGATAAAAAGGGTAGGCCACAACGCACTCATCAGCCGGTATCTACATCCTCTGAGTTGATTTTCGCATCCGTGATTGCATTACCTTATGATCGTTTTGGTCTGTTTTGTCATTCTCGTCCTGTAGCTGCTTTCCTGTCACACGCTTGCGCCTTCCTGTCTACTCTCCGCGGATGGTTTGAGAGCATATGTGAGAATAACGGCACAGTGTTTGGGATGTACAACTTGGATTGAGACTGGGAACTGGCATCGCTTGACGACAGCCCCATGAGAGTTGGAGGAACGCCAAACGTTGTGCTTGTGAGATGATTGTTGGCTTCGCTCAGCCAGATACGGCCTTGTAGAATGAAACCGACCATATTTTTCAGTTGATTATTTGTTACGAGGAGAGACGGTCATCGACTTCGTATGTACATCCATTCTTCTTTCTGAGTATGTTTCAGCCATGCCTTTTCTATTTCATTTCCACGGTTGTGATACTGCTCTTTAGCGTCTTCTATCGCTCTTCAGGTGAATAACTACGCCAGCATCAATATATTTAGCGCCTTCCATCGATCCTCAGTAAGATCGCATTCGCCAGTGAATCTGCGCTTAACATTATTTTCCGTGACCACGTCAAAATAAAAATAAATAAAAAACTGTCACGTCACAATCACGAAAGGGTGAAAACTATGACATAAATTATTGATTTCATCTATTTGATTGTGACCACCTCAATAAAACATCACGTCACAGCATGAGTAGGTGAAAGGGCCACAAGGAATCGACATGGAGTTCTCTTCCAGCTCTCATTCTCTGTCCAGAGGTCTTCAGCCATATGTCTTGGGGTGATCACGAGCCGTTGTAATTTACCGTTCCCGACCTGAAGCCTAGCCTTTTTGGATCCTTTCATCAGGTTCATGTTGAGGCTTCCGTTTCTACTTCTCTCCACCCTGCACCCCGCATCACAAAAGGCTATATTAATAGAACCTCGGAATTCGGACTTTACCTAGGCCACGTTGCTCAAGACATCATGCGGGGCAAATTTGTCGAGCCTGTTAGGTTGATATGCTATGTCTTTTGTCAAACAATTTGTGTTTTCCCCTACCTTCTGCGATATCACCAGGAATGACGCTTCGAATTTCCGACAGACCTGACTGCAATACAACGTGTAACCCCCGAACGTCAGTTACAGTAAGCATCACCTCGTTGCGACTTGCTGTTTTGTGTCAGTTGACCTGCACAGTGGCTCTGAGATTTAGTCTGAGCTTCTGCTTCCTGTTCATCACCATGCTCCTACCCCCAATTCTGCCGTTGATGAAGCATATCAGTATTCACTTCTGCTTCCGAACTTGGACTTATTCGCCACTTTGTTGGACGTATGGGGTTGATGATCTCCCGTGTCACACGATCGGAGTTCTGTTTGTGTATGTGTTTGCGTTTCTCTCCCACCTCCAGACTCCGATCTCACACATAAGCGAATCATTGGATTTTGTATAGACTCTGAAATTAGCAATACCACCCACCCGAACGCTGAGTATACACCAGTCTCGACTCGCCTGTGGCACAGCCTACCGAATTTAGAGCTTCTGCTTCTTCTGCTCCATCTTCCTCCCCTGCTATCTTGTCTCATCACCCTTCCTCAAGTTCATCTTTCATCTTTCATCTTGTTGCTCCGCGGTCCTTCCCCGCGTCTGTCATTCAATCGTGCTCGCATGCTGGACGGTGCACGCCTAGCGCTGTTTCTGCAAACTCTATACCGGTTCCTATCTCAGCCCGCACACTATGCGACCGGTTTTCTATTGCTGTCATAGTTCTCTATCCCCTTTCCCCCCCACATCACCTCCCCTTCCCCTTCCCCTTCCCCTTCCCCTGAACCTAAGTTAGAAAATCACCGCAAGGGACATTGCACGTGAAGGTGATCAACCCTAAACGCGGTAACCCACACACCAGTATGAGTAGCTACTATGTGCTCAGGCTACGTCGTAAGTTCTTCGTTAGGTGACGTGTAGGTAGCCGCGGACATTGAGGGGTGGGGTGCCTGTTCTAGTATCAGTTTCCATCACACGATGGCGTGTCAGGTGTCAGGTCGTGAGAACTTTGTTTTATTTTTCCTTTCTTCAGTGGGGGGGTGGCTGCGTGGATACGTGCTACTGGATGCTTATATGCCTATATGTGTGGGTAATGTTTATTCACTTACGGACATGTGGTTATTCCGTATTATTCGGTTGATTTCGGTGTTTGTCGAGTCAGCAAGACGGGAAGAAGGGGCAGAAGACATGGTAGGGTTGTCGGATGGACCTCGTAGTGAGTAGAGATTCATAATCACTGCGGTCCCTGTCATCTGGTCCCCTTACACTATCTACATCTGTGAGAGACTGGCTTAAAAGTTCACAGGGCACTACAACTTGAAGCCCGCGGCTCGTACCACCCACTGTGAACGGAAGTGTCATACCATTGACCGGTATCTTAACGCTTATAAGAAAAATCATTAAATACTGGTGCTGCATTCGAACTACCGGTAACTAAATATGTGTATCCATCATGAACACGTATTATGCGACAACTTGAAAATCTGGACAGATAAACTTACAGTAGCACTGCAGTAACTAGTGCGGAGAACAGGAGTTCATGTTAGAGACATCAACTTTCTTCCTGGCTATAAAATATCTAAATATATATGTTATGTGGCCACTTACATCAAACTAGCTGGCCTGAATAATTATGAAAAATGAAAATAGAGGCATTGCTTTACCATTTACCATTTGTTTTGTTTTTGTGTTTATTTGGTGTGGAAAGATGTAAGTAGCATTATACTTTTATAAAATAGAACAATTAGTCTGTAGTATTCCACATATTTTTCCCAGCCAATTGTGTTTTCAACATAAGCAATGATTGGAATAAGCCTAAGAAGTAATAACACAGATATGAAAGAAGACTGGGACACATGGTACCACTGCAAGAAATAGGTTGGCTAGCAACGGAAAAACACCATGAGGTGATTCATATACTAGGTAGACTAGTACTGAATTCATAGAACAGTGTCACTCCTATAGAAAATATGGATAGTTTGAGCAATGAAACCAGTTTTATGTATAGAGACAGCTCAAGACTAGGGTTACTGATGATTGTACAGACTCTATGTGGAGGAAGATTTGAGGCAGAAGAGTCTAATATCTAGCATACAGACCTGTATTTACAGGATATCTTCATTACTGATGTATCATGCACAAGCAGGAGTTAGACTCCATGCTAGGTCTTCTAAAATAGCATGTAATTTGTCAGACTTTGCCATTCTGTCAGATCATAATATGTTTTAAAACAGTCTGTGACCTGGCAACTTCCTCAACCACATAATACCATATTATAAAGAAACTAAATTTCTTCGGAATTTTCCTTAAAATACATTGCAATTTTTTGACAATCATTCGAACCTATAGAAAGTACAAAAATAGGGAACTGCTTGACATTTTTTCAACATTTATATGGTCAAAGAGTTCCTTCATGTCTTCAATGTCATTTCCCTCCTTGCTAGTCACATCCTTGCTGTAGTGGATCCACGTGTCACAGTTTCAATCCATCATTATTGTGTTTCATCCTCTGCTGGCCATCCCCTCAACCAACTATCTTACAGTGGCAGATTTTCTCCCTAATAATTCTGGTGGCTTCATCTGTATTGATCAACCATCCTTGGCCCTTTTCATGTTACTATTGTTTTGTGATACATTTCAAATCTGTGGTATCATATGTGATTGTACCAGGTGGGAGGATATATTGTTGAAGTATATGCTTACAAAGGGTGGGGAGAATAGCTGTGCACAGTATATGATACTTGGGAAGTCTAGCATCCTGCTCTCACTGAGAAGGTTCTCCCTTGACATGAATTCTCAATAGATGCATATGAAAAGGCAATGACTAATTATTATTAACAGTGCAGCTAATTAGAGCCAAGTCCTGTCCATGCTGACTTCTCTATCTGATTCTCCTACATAGACATACATCTTAACAATTGGTCAGAATGTGCTTGTGAGTGATGATGATATTAAAATTGGTTATTGGGGTCAAACTCCATTCATGATAGGATTCTTTTCTATTATTGAAGTCTAAAGATTGCTAAGCAAAGAGTGATTTAATTTTGACTTTGGTATTTCTATTTCTCACACTTTTACACTTCTGCTCTCAATTTATTCCCCTCTTCTGATTCTCCCTAAAGGTCTCTGCTAGATTCTCATCACCCCATGACAAAGTTCCCATGCTCACTCCACATAATAAATCACCTCTGTCTAGTGTATCACAGAACTTATACTCTTTGTATAGTTGACAGAGATAAACCAATTATTTTCTCCATTTATCTACTTGGTCTATTGCACTGATAAGGAACTTGATTCTTCAAAGGTTTATCTTGGATTTCTATTATCAATATAATGAAAGCCTAATTATGAGCTTATCTTCTAATCATGTTAATAAAAAGAGGTCTAATTAGTTACTGAATTTCTTGAACAGATGTACTATTATAAAGTACACCTTGAGAGTTGACTAGAGATCAGATATCTGGAATTTGAAGGAGGACTTGGCATTATATTGTATGTTATATATTTTTAATAAATGTTTGTCTGTGGGCTTCATTCTATGAGACCTCTTTCTATTCATAAAATCAATATTGTCATTTCTAGACTTAACTTTGGCCAAACTACTTGTTGGGTATCATCCTCAACTAGTGCCATCATTGGTACCATCTCAAAAGTATATTGTAAACATTGCCCTGACTTCCCCAAGTCTTCTGGTAGTTGTCCTATCAAACTCCCTAGCTAAGATCCACTATGCAGTCAAGCTTATTACCTTTGGGAAGGGTGAGACAGCAGTATGAGTGTCCAAAACACTCTAAACTATCACCTACCAACTTGTCACTTCACACACAGTGCACAGACACCTCTGGAGAGCTGGGATGAAGGGAGTGGTGAAGAAGGAAAACCCCCATCTGTCACAGAAGCATAGGTCAGAGAGAATGGAGTTTACAACCAGACACAAAGATTGGACTCTGGATGGCTGGAAGAGAGTGGTATGGTCTGATGAGGCTAAAATATATCACTCTGGGTCATATCATGGAAAATTGGCTTAGAAAAGGCCAGGGTAGGGGTGGAGTGGTACAGTAATTTATACTGCTGTTTCAGCCTTCCCAGAAGTAATAAGCTTGACTACATTGTGGATATTGGCTAGGGAGAGGTTGATGGGACCTTCTCTTCATATCCAGCACTTAAGCACCCATGTGGATATCTTGGGGAGTAAGCACTGTATATGCACATGCAAGCTATACCTCAACAATGTGGTCTAGAGTGCCCCACATTTTCAGAGCCTATCATGGAATAAACCTCATACTCACTTTCTTCCCCCCTTTCCTGTTCTACCTAGGATAAGAAATAATCATATCTTGGGAATTAATAAACTCCTTTTCTTACAAGATAGATAAGACCCTAGAGTATATATCATAATATTCTGATGATTTTGAAAATTAAATTAAATTTCCTATTTGATATACAATTTAAAACCTCTAAACATGTGAGCAGTTTTGTTGCTTACTGTAGAGGTCAGATATATGTAGAGTAGACTGTTATTGAACATTCAAATGCTTGCTTACATAATCATAGGGCCACATCAAAAACAAAAACAAAAGAAGAAAAACAACTCTTTCACCAGCTCTAGACAGAGCACAATTCAAGGTTCAACACCTTAGAATAATTTCTCTGTTTTATTTTTTGATTTAAAAAAATCAAATACAGTAACCATGGACCCATGTACCTGTGGATGACCACATATACATACACATGTACATTTTCACACACACAATCATCTGTCAGCACCCATAGACAAGAAACACCACCAAAGATAATAGACTATCTAGGTGAACATTTCCTATAGACAGGAACAGGCACCAAAGCATTGCTAAGCCATCAATGCTTCTGACCACTTTGGGATAGCTACACATACACAAGCCCACTGTTTCATATTTTTCATCTTATCATTTCTTCTATTGATATCAAAAGTTGTTGACCACTATATTTGTAGTTCTCAACAACATTAGTACAAGTATCAAGACCCCTGTCAATAGACTAGAAGTAGATATCCTTGTTTCACCTCCATCATCACCCCAGTTCTATTAAATATTCTAAAGTTGTTCCATCACCCCAGTTTCTTTTACATCTATTAAATAACACCTGCAGTAACCTTTCCACTTAAATACACTTGTAGTTCCAAAAAATAAGACAAGGCATTAAAACTCCAAACATTGTCTCAAGCTCTCAAAGATTGTAAGCTCCATCATTAGGAAATAGATAAGGAATTGTCACTGGCTTTTCATTTATATTTCCCAGTATCTGAAAGACTTGAGAGTTCTCTCAAATCTGTTGAGTTTGCTGTTATCTCTTATCTCCAAGGCTCGTGTCACTGTACATTGTAAGGGAGCTGCGCTCCCTGTACGGTGATTCCGCATTTGTTCTATTTTGAATTAGTTAGAATTAGTTAGATCCACATGACTATGACTCGGACGTGTCCACTTCCCACCATCCACGTTCCACAATTCTATTGTCTTCTTTTCACATCTTTGTTCTATAGTTCTGTTGTCCACATTCCACAGTATCATTCCACCCTCTATAATTACTATAAATAAGCTTGTATTTTCAGTTAAAAAAAAATCATCTTATCACTCACACATTGTTGAATCCAACCTTGAGATTAAAAGTCTCTTCCACACAATCTCAGATGGCTTTCTCAGCGCGTTCACTCCACGTTTGCAGCCACTGTCACCAGCACATACTCACTGTGTCCAGCAACTCACTGTGCCACTGTGCCACTCACATTTAGACTTTCTCAGCGCGTCCACTCCACATTTGCAACCACCATCAACGGTGTATACTCATTGCGTCCAGCAACTTTCAATCCGGCATATCCTCCCTATCTCCACACTCGCTCTCGCATTCTCGCACGCACCTGCAACACCACTCTCACTCTCACAACCTCGCAGTTTATTGCTCGCGTGTACAGCCCACGTATATCACTCACGTGGACCCGCAATCTCTTGCGCGCTGGTACTGGGATTTCATCACACCTAGTTTCTCGCGTGCACATCGCTGTCAGAATCCAAATAACAGTGATATGTGTTGTGGATGAATGTTGTGTTTAGTAAAGTGTTCAGAAGTATTCCTAATGTTAACAGAATGGTTTTGGAAAATGAATAGAGATCCTACAGTAAAGGCGAATGGCTTTCGGAACGTCTGCGAATGAAGTGCATGGTTCCGAAGAGACAGAGGTTCCGAAAGGATTCTATCTCGTGGATCAAATGAACTTTGGAGTTCATGTCGATCACAGCCAATGATCTTACATTCCTTGAAGTGGATTTAACTAATAAAAGTTGAATTGGAGTGCTTACTCAAAAAATATACAGTTGTTGGTGAAGTTGAGTTGGGAGCGAGTTTGGCAAGTGTGGGTAGAAAATCAAGTTGACATACGATAATTGAACTAGGGAATGTACATGCGAATGGGAATGAGTCCATGATGGTTAGAAAGTAGCCAAGGTACATGTATACTAATTTAAAGGCCATAGGAAACAAGGAACAAGGGTGGTAGGAAAATTGTGAATGAAGAAAAAGATTAACGGACCCACAATAACTCTTGAAACATGTTTCCGAATCGCCTGACTCTTCGGGTAGAACTAACCTTCCCTAAATCCTTCGGAGGGTCATCCTGAGGGTCTAGAACATTCATATCATAGAACATAATGATATGGAATGAATGATATGGAATGTCATCGCAAGCTTTTGAGTGAATGGGAATAACTCAATCCATAATTTCATGGTGAAAGATGGGGATAGTGATGGGGATAGTCAGGGTGGTTCTTTTCTAAAAAAAGAATATGATTGGACCTGACCACTGATTGTTTCACCGAAATTGATTCAATGGATGGCGTATTTGTGTTGACGTGATAGACAAAAAGGGTTGTGGGATGACAGTGATGGGAGTGTGGGAATGTCGCTTCGGGCTTCGGACGAAATGCTTCAGAGGGATTGCTTCGGAACGAATATAGTGTGAATTGAATGTCCAGACTGTGATCATGACAGTCACATAGCGGAGGACCCATATCACGCAACACTTTCATCTCCTTACATGCATCCATGCCACATGCTCGTACTTGTATTCTCGCTGCGCCTCACATCGCACCTCATTCTCTGTGTCGCACCATTACTTTCTGTGTCACATCATCGTCACGTCATGCTCGCACACGCGTGTCATTTTTTGTTATGTTCCGATGGAATGGATTGACTGGGGACGGTTGTCACGATCATGATTTATGGTCTATTCCGCCTTCCGAACCACCCGAACATCATGTTTCCAAATCAACTCTTCGGAACCCGAATCATCGGCAAACTCGTCACACATGAACCATTCAACACTTCGTCACCCTTAACACCTTGAATCGTCCTAGCAACATCACAAGGACCCAACCAAGAGATCAGGTTCTATTATTAGCCTTTCCTCAGAAAAGAAGCATCTACACTATCCCCATCACTATCCCCATCTATTTCTAGGAACTCGATAGCAGGGTCAATTCTATGCTTCTAAAAGCTTATGGTGACAACACATATGATTCAATATGTGGACACGTTCATCCCCGACACTCAGGGCTGTCGCCTAAGGAAGTGAAACAAGAGTTCATCTACCTGAAACAACATACGATTTGGAAACAGGTTTCAGGATTTATTCCTAGTTCGTTAAACCCTTTTCTCATTCACAATTTTCACCCCACCCTTGTTCTCTATTTTCTATGGTCATTAATTAGCATACATGTACTTTAGCTAC
>QMFG01004392.1:0-12798 GCA_003314545.1 Ramaria sp. MG151
CACCCGGCAGCTCCTGTGGCAAAGCCATAGGGGCGAACCCTCGCTATGCTCGGCTTCGTTGCAAGAAGGCAAATCCTTGCTACACTCAGCTTTGATGCAAGAGAGTGAATCCTTACTCCACCCTTGGACTTTTACACTTCTGAGTCTTTATTTTTTAGCTAAGTCTACTGTCTCTTTAACTACCTTGAAGTAACACTTTCTTATATACATTATTGCTCATTTTATTCCACCAGAACTCAAAGAAAGGATGCTGAGGTAAAAATCAGAGAACAAAAATAAATGGAATAGAAAAAAGCAAAAATAAGATATGGAGGGACTTGTGTCACCAGAACCCAAAGAAAGGAAGGCACTGGCATGGGTGAGAAAAATAGGTGAAAAAAAGCAAAAATAGGAGATGGAGAAACTAACCTATGCCACTGGAGCCCAAAGAAAGGACTGGAAGGGCATGGGGAAATATAAATAGGTGAAAAAAGGGAAAATCAGAGAGTCACCTATACTACCAGAACCCAGGGAAAGGAAGGCATTGGCATGGGAGAGCAAAATTAGATGAAAAAAGCAAAAATAAGGGATAGAGACTCACCTATGCTCTTGGAACTCAAAGCAAAGACAGCACTGGCATTGGAGGACAAAAATAGGTGTAAAAAGCAAAAAAAAAAAAAAAAGACATGTAGAGACTCACTTATGGCACCAGAACCCAAAGAAAGGACAGACTGGCATGAGAGAGCAAAAATAGGTGAAAATAAAAGTGAAAAAAGAGAATAGAGACTCACCTATGCTCCTGGAACTCAAAGAAAGGAAAGCACTGACATGGCTGAAAGAATAATAATAAAAAAACCAAGGAACTCACCTAAAGAACCAGGAGGGCAGGAGTGATCCAAATCTGAAATAAAACATTTGGTGAAAAAAGCAAAATAAAAGCCAATAATAAGCTCACCTGAAGATAAAGGGACCAACAGAGGAGGTAACAGAGGACAAGGAGCACAGAAGAGATCTAGGGTGTATTAGATGGAAGAAGTAAAAATAAAACACCGGTGAACTTATCAAGGAACCAGGAGGGCAGCAGTGATCTAAATTGAGACACAGAGATTAGGTGAAAAATGCAAAATAAAAGACAATAAGCTTACCTGAAGATCAAGGGACCAACAGAGGAGAGGGCAAGGAGCAGAGAAGAGATCTAGGGCGAGAGACATATTAGAGGAAGACAGTGAAAAGAGCAGTCACTGGGACTCACCAGAGGATAGCAGGAGAGATCTGGGATGAGAGGGACAGAAATAGAGGGAATTAGAGGGAAAAAGTGAAAAGAGTGGTGTCAGGAACTCACAGACAGTGCAAGCCTATTAGCAAAAGGGGGGGGACAAAGTGTCATCCCTTTGGAATGACGCATACTTTTGCAAACATTCCAAAAGTCATTCACTTTTACTGTAAGATTACTATTCACTTTTGAACACTACTTCTTTGTCATTGACAATGACTACATTTGTCTAGCTAACATTGCACTCATCCACAACTCATACTACTTATAATTCAATCCTGACAGGTAGATTAATCATGACACATATGAGCATCTCAGTCTCTTGACCAGTGCTGAGATGTGAGCAACTTCTCAACATATACTATCTTTATCTGGCCCAACTGTACTTAGGTTCTATTTGATCTAGTTGTGATCCACTGCCAACAGTTTTTACATGCAGTGTAGTATCCCTAGCACTCAGATCCAGCACTTGCTTAGTTCAATCAGCCACATCTTGATGTGGTGGGAGAGCAGCCAATGAAGCATTCTGTGGGTCAATGACTTGAATGCAGCAATGTGGGGGTTGTGAGGGACAGAATTGGATATTCAATACTGTTTTGTTTGTTGTGAGGGCTCCTCCTGTTGAGATAATGGGTGAATGGTTTTCGGTGACGGTGATAGCCCCCTTCTTTTCAAGGAGACGTTTAGCTGATATCAAACTTCACTGAGCCTTGATTCAATTCTCATATGACCAGCACGTGCATGGAATCGTCCAACACATTGTGTCTACCCTCCTATACCACTCGTTCCCTCCGTCCCACCCCTTTGCCAATACTTCGAGCTACGCCATTGTCCTTGTTGCGTCTCAGTAACACTTTTGCCGCAAAACACTCTCCCCCCTACTGATGACGGGTAGCACGAGCTTCGCTCGTAAAAAGCTTGCTAAACTCTGCAGTAGAGGGGGGCTGAAAGAGGTTTTTAACCTTTCCTTCTTTTTTAAAAACCCATGTTTTTTCCCTCGACACACTCATGAATTCAGTAAGATACGACATAAGTGCCCATCCTGGATACGTGAAACAGATCTTTCCTCCGGTTCATGTGTGTATATTCGTCTAGGGGGAACGGGGACTTCACATAAGCTATTTCAGCAGAGGGGGGGCCGTAATGAAAACCTCCCATAGGGGCGCGTTATACCAAGGACCATGTGAACATCTAACATATATCAAGTATTTGGTCACGAAATTTTGAAGACCAAAGACCTTCGGGTCGTCCACTTCTCTTCTATCCACAATAATGTGGTATTCCAGTATAGCTCAACAATCGTCCCAGGATCCGCCCTATGCAAGACGCGACGACGACAGAGACAGGCATGGCAAGTGGACGAGCTTCCTGCCATATTTATTTTTTCGGAAGGTAAATCCAAGTATCCCCTGGTGTGCATCCAGAAGCTGCTTTACTGCAGCTATCCCCGACAAGTATATGGCGGCGGCGCTGTACACAACTAATTGGAGATGGCAGGCGCAGTGATTCACCTGTGCAGCCATGTGCGCTAGTTACGTGTGGATCAGGGAAGCCCAGAACGGTCGATGCAGGGTTAGGCCCAACGAGGCAAGGGACACTCAGGGTGATAGGTGGGTCAGGGGGGAGGGGGGTTATTATTACACAGTCGTGTTAAGGAAGGGTGTGCAGGGGAAGAATCTACGCACGTGGGAAGTAGTGTAAATACCTTCTCTCTTTCGTGTCTGAACGACACCTCACTACCCACGTCCACTTCTTGCTCACCATATACACTGAACGGGCACCTGCAGAAAGACCGAAAAAATCACCACAAGGATATGATAATGCGACACTAGGCCTTGCATATATATGTTCATGGATCAGGATTTATCTCTGTTTGCAATTTCCATCGCGTACTCCTTGTTTTGCGTCGCACCAGTGTTTTTTCACCTCCTTCCCGCACACGAAAAATATTTCAGTTGCCTCCATCAAAATTTGAATTTAGATTGTGTAGATTCATGGCGTGTAAGAAATCAAGGTCACAGCTCGCAACAAGGGCGCTTATTGTACCAACCATCGCGTTACTTGGATATGGTGACTGCTATCTTCACGATCATCGAAGGAAAGGCACCGGGGGTAGTGATGAGGTGCCGCATCGCTTGTCGCAATTTTTTTAGGGATGAAAAGGTTTGTGCGTTTGAATTCATTCTAGCAGCAGAAAGTCGTGTTGCTAAATCTAAGCTCCTACGCAAGGCTTTTCAGGGCTGTCCACACCGGTATGAAGATGTAAAATTCAACGATAAAGTGATATCTACGAGTCATTAAAATCTGAAAATTTAGAGCCAAATGGATCTGTCGCAACGTGTTGGTGAGAGATTTCGTGATGATCCGGCACGACTTACCCGACGGCGGGATGTGGGTCAACCGATAGCATCCTCATTCAACCATCCGTTCCCTCTCCTCAATTGTGCCATCCGGCATTTCCAAAAATGAGCAGATACATATTTGGAGTCGAATCTCTCCGCTCCCCTCGTTACTCCCCTCATGGGTGTCCCCCGCAGGGACAGACAATATGTCCGCCCCATTGGCAGAGGGACCCACTTCACGTGTCTCATCCAATGAAGGATGGTCAGTATTGTTTTGTTGATGCGAGGGCTGCTGCCCCCGCATGTCAATCCCATTGCCTCCTGGGGCAATTGAAGCCGCGTCAGCCTCCCATGGTGGGCGTAACCGGAGTGGGACCAGTAGAAGTCTTGGAGGTGGTACAGGGTGATAGAGGTGGATGTTGAGAAGCCCCAAGCTGCGGAGACTAGGGAGTTGAGGAGCAGGGAGTGGCTCTTGCGGCCCAGGGTGCCACTCATGGAGATTGAGCAGCCCGAGGCTGCCGAGAGATGGAAGAGTGATCCTGTCCGAGCGAGTGGTATGGATGGGCTGGTCAGTCATTCTTCTACATGTAGTGAATCAGTATCGGAACACAGTGAATAACCGATAGTGAAAATATTGAAAGGGGGGGAGTTAAGGACAAGAGCTTATGGAAGAAGGATGAGATGTTTACTCACATCTAGAGAATCGCTGAGGATGGGGGATTCAAGGTAAGATGAACCGATATTGGCAGAAGGACAGCATGCTTTTATCACTGGTCAGAAGCAAGCCACAAGCCACACTACCCCAAAGCGGGGTCTGCGAACAACAATAAGCTGTATTTCTATTCTTCGGATATCGGATAAGGCACAGGCGAAGTTGGGGCTCACTGTCACTGTCATGTATGCGTGTTCCATTGCGAAAAAGTGTCCCCGTGTAGGGAATTGTTGAGCAGTATTCTCAGACTGCAGAAAATGGTGGATAACACATTCACTCCAGGACGATTTCTATTAGTTTGCAGACACTTGAGCGAGATATATGCTCGAGCCGGTGGCATCGAAGTTGCGATACACTTCAACAAACGTTCACGTACAGACTGCTTTGAGAATATTAAACATCGGATCCTACATATTTTAGAAAACGAAGTTCTGAATCTCTATACTTCGGGTATCAGCACAAGAAGTTGGAGATCTTCCTAAGCGTCGCTGAAACCAGCCATGTGCGTGTTTGAGTGCGGAAACGTATCTCCATGTCGGAAATTGTTGAGCAGCAGACGTGCATAACACACTTCCAACTCACTCCCAAGGACGATTTCTATTGGTTTGCGGACACTCGAGCGAGTGCCAGGATGGATTCGGCTCGGGCATGTGAAACTATAATGAACCTTGTTTTTAGAAAAAGTGTGAGGGCCGATGGCTACGACCTTATGGAATGATGTGTTGCAATGATGAATGATGAACTTTGTTTGTAAAGTTTACAGAAGGGCAAGGGCCTGGGTGATGTGGTCCAGGACTTATGCAAAACACTGCAGAATGAGACCTGATGCATAATGTCTGTCACTGATGTGCAAGACCAGTGTTTGATCATCATTGCCGATCAGTCAGTGTGTTTACATTATTGATGACATCTCGCTGCTCTGAATGTAAGAACAAATTGCAAAAGTGAGCTTGCATACGCATGCAACATAGAATATATATTTATATTTATGACTCAATAATTGATGCTGTGATTATGGAGATAAATACACGATCCTATTCAGTTTATTTTTCTTAATTTTTTTTTTTCGGAACAGGATTGAACAAAGTCTAGGGGTGCCTATGTAGAGTTGGAGGTGCTATTAAGATGCTGCGGTGTTCTGGTTTATCTCGCTTTATAGTTCAAACAATCCTCTGCCGTCCGCCATGGGAACGCGATGATGACACAGACAAGCATGACAAGATGGGACCCCCACCGTGTCTGATCTTTTCCATGGTGGTATCTTTGGGAGATCCGTTTGCGACACTCCACATACCAGACCCCATCTCGTATTAAAACCCTGGATTTAAAAGAATCATCCCACACCTTTAATTTTTTTCATACCGTATTTTTCTCAGGAGATTAATCCAATCGCTCCCCAGTGTACATCCTCGAGCTGTAGTGGTGCAGCACCACTGCAGCTTTCCTAAGGTGTATGTGGCGGCTGTGCCGTACACAGGCGACTGGAGGTGGCAGGCGCAAGTGATTCACAGGCGTGGTCGTGTGGGCGAGTCGCGTATGGAGCAGGGAAGCACCAGAACGGTCGAGGCAGGGTTAGGACTGAAGAAAGGGACAGTTGGTGTGTCAGGAGGCATTTATTATTATTACACAGGCGTCTTAAAGGAAGGCTAAACAGAAGAAGAATCCGCACATGAATGTAATGTAGATCGAGTCCGAACGATATCTCACCACCCATCTCGACTTCTCCCTTTATAAGACTGAACGGGCACCTGCACACCAAAAATGTTCACAAGGATATATGATAACGGGACACTAGGCTCCATGGATCAGGATTTATTTCTGTTTGCGATTTCCATTGACTGCTCATGTGTTTGCGTCGCACTGCCGTTTGTTCACCTCTTTTGTTCTTTCCTGCATGGCCACACGATATATATTTCCAGAAAATGCCTCTGTCAAAATTTGAATTTAGATTGTGTAGATTCATGGTGTGTAAACAAAACCAGGGGTCACCAAGAGTTAACTTGCGATTTGCAACAGGGGCATTTATGGTACTACCATCAAGCATGGTACTGCCATCTCCCGGATAGGCAACCGCTGCGTGAAAAAAAAAAGGACAGTGTCTTGATTAGAATTATTAAATACACGATCACCGCAGGAAAGGCACGTGAACGTTCGCCCCTCAGCGCAGCTAGTTTGAAGAGAATGAGCTTCACGCTTATGTAAGGGGTGCCAGTCCCGGTGACCTCTCATTTCAACGTCATATACTCGTAAGGTAGACAATAAGGAGACATGGAGAAACCTGGGACCGAGCCAATATAATCCCTTTTTTTTGGTGCAACTCTTCATTTTCCGTTCGAACCACCCAAATCACCCAATCATGAACCATGATTTAGCTGAACACTCGTCAGTAAGTCCTATCCCTATCCATAAACCAATAAAGGTAAATTCACTTAGAAAGGCACACCACTCAGATTTTTGTGTCCAACGATATCTCCATTCTTTCAACACCTTTTGTACCTAATGCCGAGGAGATCAAAGTTATCAACACACGCTTACAGTTACAACGGCAAAAGATACTGCACCTAGACGAGAATTCATCCGACATCGAAGCAGATAGATTAATACAGTCCTGTGCCGTGGATGAAGCACTTCTGGCCCCTATTCGTCGATTGCCCCCGGAGACTCTGGAAGAGATCTTGTGCCTGTCTATCCCCAAATTTACAATGGAGCGTATCTTAAGAAATACTACTCAGAAACCATTAGACCCAAAGGAGAAACATCCCAATCGTACTCGTAACCAGCTCCGATTGGTGTGTCGTCGATGGAGAATAGTTGTAGATCAGACTCCACGGGTATGGACAACGTTAGCACTCGACATGCCACTCGAGGATGTATCCGTTGTCGATACGTGGCTCAACAACTCAAAGGCGTGTCTACTAGATCTCTACATTTTTCCTGAAGCTTGGCTTCTCGAAGGAGAAGAAGGTTATCAGACAACTCTAACTATACTTACCCGTCTTCGCAGCGAATTTCATCGCTTGCGGACCTTCGTTGCAGTGATGGAGTGGTTTTATGTACCAATCCTTTTCCCGCCAGATTTGTGTTCAGAGGCTCTGAGCCTGGAACAGCTCGCTCTCAGCTCCAATACAGATGAGCAGCCATACCAAACCGAAGTAAAGGATGCTATCACTATAGGAACAATCCACTCCCCGAAACTCCGTACACTTTCATTCCAATCTATGGACCGCGCAGTCGGGGCCTTCACGGAGGCATCCTACTCTGCATTACGACACCTTACAGTCATACTGACAACTCATCCGTCATTCAACTACCTATCTTACCTGGCGCAATGCACCCATCTGGAATCTCTGCGCTGGCGAGACTCCAGTGACAGTCAAAAGGTTTTCAACCGCCCTCCTGCGGAGATGCAGGTGACGTTTCAATCACTCACATCATTCAATTTCGGAACCAATCCGGAGGTTGTGGACACGCTCGCATTTCTCGGTCGCCTCAATGTTCCTGTCTTGAGTTACCTTCAATTAAACCCATCCGTTACCGGGGGTGACACATATCCCGTGCTCCCCATGCTCGATGCGCTGTTCGGAGGCACGCCCCAGTCCTTACTTTCCTATTTGGACCTACGGCACGCAGATTTGACAGGCGTAGTATGTGACGATTCGCTCCGTCCGCTAGTCAATCTAGAGACTCTTAACATAGATGACGGTGAATTGGATGCTTCTTTGTTTAAGGCCCTTGACCCTCCAGGTGGTGAACCAAGATACTGCCCCCAACTTACAAACCTTTTTTTGAACTCTGTTCTTATATTGTGTAGCGCGGATCTTGTCCAATTCCTACGTCGCCGAACTTGCTCTGATGCCGATGGCTGGCGTGCAGGGTACTTGGGACACGCCGCAGTCATAGAGTGTATGGAGATAACACCACGCGCCGTTAATGAACTTATTGATCTTCAAAGGACACGTCTCTCCACCATATTTTTTCGACAGAGCGAGACGTAGGTTTTCTTTCGTGCTTGTCTTCATACCACTGACCATCAGCATTTTAGGGATTCGTATGCGAGGGCGATCACCATGAAAGGTTTTAGACAAGGTTCTACGCTTGGGAGGATCTAAGGAAGGAATTTATTCTAAGATGAACCAAGAACAGAATCACTGTACATGCTTTGTTCCCTTACATCGGGCCTTGGTTAATATTACATGTCAACATCGCTGGCCCATGTGCAAGACAAGTGCTCATGACACTGACACCAGTGTCTGAGAGTGAGTTGTGTCATTCTCAATTTCTAGTATGTCTCACATTTGCCATGACCATCAACAAGTAACAATGGGTAGTCACTGTGAACAGTAGGATTGGATGTGTAAAAAAGGACAAATTGAAGAGTGAGCTTTTGATAGTACTAGATGTGTGACATCCGGCAGACAGTTTTACACTGGTGTCTCAAGTGGGGTAAATTGGAGCAGAATGAAAGATCTCCTCAAGGAGGGTTTGAGTAACCAAGCCCTTTTTTTGGTAGTATATCAGATGCCATGGTATTGATGGGCACAATGTGCTGAGATATAGTAAAGAACTGATCAGCCACGCGAGCTGTAATTTAGGTACCTAGTGCGCCGTGTCTCGCGTGTCCGGGGGCGGGCGGCGGGGACATGCCGTAGTATTGCCGGCGACATGACTGTTGACGCTCGTCTAGCTGACAGGAATGCCACCGAAGCGCTCGCCTGGGAGGCGATAAGCTGACTAAACAAAGCCCAGGGCGGGATCCAAGGGAGCGATGATGTAATTCAGGATTTGTTTTCTTTGTAGATGTTGTTAATCCATTCCCCCAGCTCTGCTCCCCTTCACCTCCTCCACCTTTTACTTGTGCCACAGCAACAGAAGCCCATTTACAACTAGAACACTTTCCATGACCAAGCACCTGGAGTAGAGTCAGCTCAGCCATAGAGTTCCTTGGAAAAGATGGGAATAGGGATAGGGATAGTCAGATTGCCTGTGTTTTACAAGAAAACACAACTATCCCTATGTGTTGGTCTTGGGATTCTGTTTGTTGTTTTATTGTATTCATGGAATTTGATGATTGGTGCAATGTTGAAGACATCAGCGGTTGGGGTGTTTCATGAGTGTTCCAAAGGCCAAAGTTTCAAAGGCATTGACTTTGTTTGGAGGAATTTGGGCTTGACCTATAATTGAATTGTGACATAAACCTCCCCTTCCCATTTCTGAGTTACCACTTAGCACCCCAATTGCTATATACTCTTAGCCTAACTAGGGTGAGTTGGACTTCATGTGATTTTTAAGACTGATTTTTTTTTATCTTTACTTTTCATTTGAGTCAATACTCAGCTATTATTTTAACTTCTATTTTTCCATTTCTGATTGCAATTCTTTTTCCTGTTTTAGTCCATGATTCATGAAATCTGTTTAGGATTTTTTTTTTCTTTTCCCTTCTTCATATGATATTTATATCATATAGGTTATTTCCTTTTCCCATCTTTTGACCTTTTATTCCTTTTTCAGCTATATTTTTCTCATTCCTAAGCTTCCATATAATCCATGCTGTTTCCAGCAATATATCTTTGTATTTTTGTGTTGTTATGCCATTTTCTAGCATCTTTGCTATTTTGATCCATCCTAACCCTCATATTAGGGTGGTGCTAGGGTTGATCCATTTGTTTTTCTCTCCATTCCTTGTGGTGTTCTTCCATTGTTCTTCTTCCATATCTCTTCCCTGCCTTCTACATTGCATTTAAAGAGTATGGGCTCTCACACTTTTTTTTTGAAAAACAAGGTTCATTATAGTTTCACATGCCTGGCTGAATTTATCTTGGCACTTGCTCAAATGTTTGCAAATCAGTAGAAATCATACTTGGGAGTGAATTGCAAGTGTGTTACACAACTCAACAATTCCCTACACAGAGATACATTTCCACACTGAAACATGCACATGGCTGGTGGCAGTGATGCTTAGGGAGATCTCCAACTTCTTATGCTGATACCCAAAGTATAGAGATTCAGAACTTGGTTTTCTAAAATGCCTAGAATTTGATGTTTAAATGTTTCCAAAGCAGTCTGAATGTGAACATTTGTTAAAGTATGTCACAAACTTCGAAAACAAAGAGTTCTTTGTGCCACCAGGCCCAAGCAGAATCCAACTTGCTTGAGTGTCCACAAACTAATAGAAAAATGTGTTATCCACCATTTTCTGCAGTCTGAGGATACTGCTCAACTATTCCCTACATGGGGACACTTTTTCACACTGGAACATGCACACATAGCAGTGACAGCAATCCACAACTTTGCCTCTGCTTTACCCAGTATCTGAAGAATAGAAATCCTTTTGTTGTTCGCAGACCCCCACTTTGGGTTAGTGTGGCTTGTGGCTTGCTTCTAACCAGTGACAAAAAGCAGACTGTCCTTCTGCCAATATTGGGTTCATCTTACCTTGCATCCCCCATCCTTAGTGATTCCCTAGATGTGAGTAAACATCCTCCCTTGCTTCATCCTTCTTCCATAAGCTCTTTGTCAGAATCCAAATAATAGCAATAGATGTTGGATGAATGTTGTGTTAGTAAAAGTATTTGGAAATGTTCCTAATGGTAACAGGATGGTTTTGGAAAGTGAATAAAAATCCTACAGTAAAAGCGAATGGCTTTTGGAACGTCTGCGAATGAAGTGCATAGTTCCGAAGAGATAGAGGTTCCAAAAGGATTCTATCTTGTGAATCGAATGAACTTTGCAGTTCATGTCGATCACAGCCAATAATCTTACATTCCTTGAACTGGATTTAACTAATAAAAGTGGAATTGGAGTGCTTACTCAAGAAATATAAAGTTGTTGTTGAGAGTGAGTTGGAGATGAGTTGACAAGTGTGAGTAGAAGAATCAAGTTGACATATGATAATTGAACTAGGGAATGTACATGCGAATGTGCTAGCTATATACTAAACCATTTGGAAGAAAGAGCGAATGGGAATGAGTCCGTGATGGTTAGAAAGTAGCCAAGGTACATGTATACTAATTAAAGGCCATAGGAAACAAAGAACAAGGGTGGTAGGAAAATTGTGAATGAAGAAGAAGATTAACGGACCTACAACAACTCTTGAAACATGTTTCCGAATCACGTGGCTCTTCGGGTAGGGATAGCCATGCCTAAATCTTTTGGAGAGTAATTATGAGAGTCTAGAACGTTCATATCGTTAAGCCTGATGATATGGCAAGTCATCACAAGCTTTGAGTGAATATGAACAACTCAATCCATAATTTCATGGTGAAAGATGGGGATAGTGATGGGGATAGTCAGGGTGCTTCTTTTCTAAAAAAAGAATATGATTGGACCTGACCAATGATTGTTTCACCAGCATTGTTTCAATAGATGACGTATTTGAGTCGAAGTGATAGACAAAAGAGTTGTGGGATGAAAGTGATGGGAGTGTGGGAATGTTGTTTCGGACTTCGGACAAAATGGTTCGGAAGGATTGCTTCGGAACAACGATGATTTGATTGTGATGTCCAAATTGTGATCGTGACACTCTTGTCCTTACTCCCCCCCCCCCATTTCATGATTTAACTATCACTTATTCAACATGTTCCAATACTGATTCACTACATGTAGAATGACTGATCACTCACTTACATGGGATCAGTCCCCCCACCCCCATGTCTCCAGACAGCCTCAGGCTGCTCAGTCTCCACCTCCAGTGGCACCCTGGGCCACGAGAGCCACAAGAGCCACTCCCTACTCCTCAGCTCCATCACCCTGCACCACCCCAAAGGCCTGTACTGGTCCCACTGCAACTACACCCACCATGGGTACTGAAAATATACTTATCGTGTCCGCCATGCACAAGTCGGCAGATCAGTGTAAGGGCCGAGAAGTTGTTTTTTTCTTTTTTAGGGTCACCACCTCTTTCCCTTTGAACCAAAAAAAAAAAGGGTTTTCTCTTTTAGTCATTAAAATAACATACTCGTTATTGAGGTAAGATGTACTTAAGGTAGAGAAAGTTCCGTAGAGAAAAGATTAGGATTTTAGATGACTAAAAAAAAAAGAAATTCTACTCTTTTGTTCAACAGTGGGAAGGAACAAACAGCCGGCGCCGGCGGCTAGCTTGTAAGGGACTTTTTTTTTAAGGCAAAAATTAATATTTTTCACAATTTATCGTCGTTCTTTAGATTGCTTGAAAAGTTCATGTGCATCTGGCTCCACACTGGGGGATTTTGCGTGGGGTGTGCTAAACAGAGGAAAAGGTGGACAGCCTTTTTTAGAGTAGCAAACGTTTTTTTTTTAAGGTTTAGGCGTTTCTTCCTAATGAAAAGCACAATGAACGGTGTTGTTGGTTAAATAACATAAAATAAAATAAAACCATTTTCCCGGAGTTGGGGATTCTTCCCATGTTATTGCAGATTTTTTGAAACAAGGTAGAGTGTGGGAAGTGGGCCCTACATGAATAAGTCTGGATAGATATCAAGTTTTCTTTGACTCTGTGAAAACTTTTGAAAAAAAAA
>QMFG01004414.1:0-16453 GCA_003314545.1 Ramaria sp. MG151
ATAGAGACTGGGCTCACTGCCATTGAAGCATCAACACCCAACAGAAGCTATGTTCTCGGAATGAGTGCTAAATTTCCATTTATGTCTGTTATCCGCTCACCAGAATCGACCTCTGGGTGTCTGATAATCGCTTCTCCAGCATCATGATATCGAAATTACGATCTCCAGCGTTGAAAAAGGCTATTACAGTTGACGAAGACGCTGCCCTTTTTACAACCTTGAGAACACCTTCTAATACTCTACCCTTCCACCGGGATGCATACATATCCAACACGAAAGGACTTGAGGAGAGGAACAAACACTTCAAACTCATCCAATTTCATCTTGAGTGCAGTTGGCGCAACGTCCCACTTTCCATCCATATTTTCCGCAATGGTGACTAGACAGTCTGTGATGAAGTGGGTTAGGTATTGCAGTCTTGCCGTGTTCCTTTTGGAGATCTGCGAATGCAAACAACGTTAGCAAAGGACATGAACGCGCAGAGGTAACATACCTGAACAGCTTGTATAATCAGCATCGCCAGCTTGAAAGCGGCACTGAGTCCTGGAATGAATGCGACTGTTCCTGATAAGCGGAGGAGATCGGTTGAGATGTCCATAGGGTTGAAGGTTGACTCTGTGGCAGTCCCAGCTGAAGGAGTATAAGAGCCTAAGGAAGGCTGTGCTGAGAGTAGCGCTGGAAAGCAACGTGCCCAGCTTCGGAAGCCTATGCAACGCTGTGCCTTTCAATTTCGCCCTATCTGTCAAATCTAGGTTAGAGTTAGTGGACATATTGTAGCGATCTTAAATATCAAAATTAGAGACAGACAATCAAATAATCGAATGTCCATTTTGTGCGTGTAGTGTACCGTTGCGGAAAGGGTTGAAAGGCTGACTCTGGAGGTCACAGCTGGAGGAATATAAGAGCTGAAGGAAGATTATACTGTGAGTAGCGCTGAGAAAACACTGGATGCAACATGCCCAGCTTCGGAGGCCTATGCAACGCTGTGCCGTTCGATCTCACCATATCTGTCAATCCTAAAGGGGACAGAATTTAATACCCTTTTGTAGTAAAGATAGAGATGAACATCTCAATATGGGGTCCTTTCCGCTTCAACCCATGTCTGACCAGTATCTTATCACCTAGCCTAATTACTCTCTGAGTTTCCAAAAAAAAAATCTTGGGCAAAATATCAGCACAGCACCCAAAGTTCCAGGAAGTTTGATTTACCAGAAAGCTGTTAGGCGTCTTTCAACGAGAAAGAAAAGCTATGTGATTTATCAGCAAGGTGGTTGGAGAAATGAGAGAACTTGGCTGTGCGATATAATGGTGAGATGGCTTCAGAAAATAAGAGAACCTGTGCAGCAAGATGTGGGCGCCAGCACAGATTCGTTTCTTTAGGAAAGGCAGGGAGAAAAGGCAGGGATCACCCGACACACAATCGTGGAGAGAGAGCAAGAGAGAGCAAGACGTCCCAGCATCCTAGCAGTTGTAATCGATGCTTAGAAGGGAAGAAAATCGAGATGAACTTTGATCACATCCGCGTGAGACTGGTGCACTTCGAACCAGGTCTTCCCAGTATCGACTGAGATCCAATGGGTTGGTAGCTTTCTTAAATAAATATGTAAATCAATTGAAAATACGACAAACCCAAAAGTATCAGGGAATAAAGCGAGATTCTGCTTATGACCTGGAGACTGTTACTGTAAGCAGTGTGAAAATGATCAGCCCGAAAGGCAAAGAGAACGAAATAAAAGAACGTTATGCAGCAGGCAGTGGGTAATATTGTATAGTGGTGCCAGTATTGATTCAGACCCACTGGCAGGAAGCCGCAATACCCCACACCGACAGCGGGCGTTGGTGGGTGATGAATGGACCGTGCATCTTGGAGAAGATAAAAATTCGCATTTTGCACCAACCCGCTTTCATTTCCCTCTCATGCCTTAATATTAGCCCATGACACCGGAGACTCATATGTAGAAATTATGAGTTATTTTGGATTATCATAATATTGTTCCTTTACTGTATAGCTACTTTCAGATTATAGTACTGTAGTCTGTCGTGTTGTTGAAGATGGGGCAGGCGCCGGTGGCATTTAGCGCCAGAGAAAATGGGATGATGTGAGTAGCGCTGGAAAAACACTGGGAGAAGCATTACAGTGACTGTAACGGTCTGCATGGTGGATCCATAGACGACCTCTGGGTTGGCGCTGGTATTCGGGTTGTCATTTACATCAGGTGGAACATATCGAGCTGGAGGCAGAGGAAGAGTCGGTGCAGTTGTTTGCATCAGCTGTGACAAGGGATGATCCCTAATGCTAACCTCGTGAGACAGTCTGAACCTCTGGGTTGGCATGTAGACCAAGCTGCTGTTGATAAGCTGCCTGGCTCTGATTATGGACACCAATGTCTGCAGAATGACAAAAAAGGGTGGAAAGCATTTTGACGGTAGTAGATGGTTGGGCAGAAAGGAACTACGAGAGTGCCTCACGATGTATTGTTCTGGGGCATCTGTGTACGGAGCTGGATTCCACGCCCCGAATCACTGGGAGGTATTCCTAACAACCCACAAAACCACGTCAAGCTAGGCCTTACTCGGCAGGGAGTAGGGATTTCCCGATGGGTTCAGTCACCAGGCTCATCACGGCCAACCCCCAGGTACTACAAATGGGTGTACTACATGATCAGCGTCACCACATGACTCTACAAATAGCTAAACACCCAATCAATCAAGTTCCCTGCATTCTTGTCGGCTGCAGAATGACAAAACCAAGAACATAGTTGGGACCCATAGACAGTTGTGCAGGAAGGACCTAGGAGCGTGGCTTGCATGTATGGGGTCTGGGGGGGGGGGGGTGTACGGAGCTGCTGGGTGAAGCAGGTGAGCGCTTCAGCGGTTCTTGTCCCCGCGTTTATTGCATTCAAACCCTGTGTGGGGCACAAGATCAGTCATCACAATAGATAAATTTTATTCACCCCCTCCATCTGACACAATGACTGACACTACCTGTGATGCACACGTATCAGCAATATGTTTGTCTCAGGCAGTCTCACGGGGTCACCTTTGCCACAGTTGATTTGAGAAACCAGCTCAATCCTTCTCTCGGCGGTGCTTCAAACTGCACAAACTTCCAAATGCCGGCGCCAACCCAGACGTCGTCCACGCAGACTGTTACGGTCACTGTGACCACTTTCAGCACAACCTTGGCGCCAAATTTCCTCTGGCGCTAATTCCACCCTACATTTGCTCCTCTCCCTCGCCCTACCTCAGCATCCCCTGCCGGAACCACTCCCTCCTCCCTCTCAGCGACGAGCACGGCCTGCCTCGAGTGCCTCGTCGCTCTCTGGAGCTGACAATGCTTCTGCATTGGACAACAGCTCAAGATCTCCGGTGGTATCGGCCTCGGCTGTGGGTGCGACTGCAGTCGTGACTCGTGCATCTCTTGTTGCCTTGCCCTCACCCAGTGCCACATTTCCATGTGCATGATCACCACCTGAGGCTCTTTGGTAGTTTAACCGTTGAAATCACGACGCATGGATGTATTCCAGGTACCTGGACGACTATCTGGAAAATGGTGAACGACATGAGTCGGAATTTTCAGTAGCTCTATAACAAAGTGTTACATTTCACCAACAAATCCCAATCCCTCCACATGGATTTTGCGACGAGGTTCATCACAACTCCTGAGGGAAGGGCGTGAGGTAGGTTGATGTGCGAGAATGCTTCAGAGTGGTGATATCAACTACTGGGAGTGCTTGTAAACTGCATAAGCTAATAAAGATTGTTGTCGGAACCCGATGATCCATCGATACACCCCAATTGTCTATGGATATCTTCTTCCATCGTAGCATAAAATTACATAGCGTTGTTGTCTCTTCCGTATTAGACTTGCAAACCCTCTTAAAACACTTTTGGGGAGGTTTGGCAAGGACGCAAGGCTCAACCCATATAAGGAAGAAGGAAGGCGGGGTGGTGCAAAATGCGAGTTTTTTTTGTTCTCTCAGATTCATGGAACATTCGTCACTTAGTGACGCCCGCTGTCGCTGTGGGATATTGCGGGTTTCTAGTGTCTGAATCAGTACTGGCACCACTGCCTTGCTGCACAATGTTCTTTCAATTGCAAAATTATCTCGTTTTCCATCCCATTGCCTTTCGAACTTACCCTTTTCACAATGCTTAAACAGTCTTCAGGTCATAAGCTGAATTCTGCGTTATTCCCTGGCGGTTTTGGGTTTGTTGTATGTTTTGATTATATTTTTGTATTTATTTGAGAAAGCTATTAAGCCAATGAATCTCACTCGATACTGGTAAGACCTGGTAACGAAGTGCACCAGTCTCATGCGGATGTGATCTAGGTTCCCTTCGATTTTTTTCCCTTATAAGCATCGATTATGACTGCTGGGATGCTTGGACGTCCTGTAAGCTATTTTTCTCTCTCCGTGAATGTGGGTTGGGTGTTTCCGGCCTGTGGTCCCTGCATTTCCCAAATAAACGAATCTGCGCTCGCACCTTTGTAGGACCTCTTATTTTCCGAAGCTATCTCACTAGTGAATCACACACCCAAGTTCTCTCATTTTCCAGAGCCGCCTTGTAATTAAATTGCACAGCCTTTCCAACCTCTCATTTAAAGACGCCTTAAATGGGTAGCTGAGATATAGGTACAGATGAGATGGAATTCACTCTAGACTTGGAGGGTCAGTCGAATTCGGCGATGTCAACTATATTATCGCCAGCGGATGCGCGCCGTGCAGCGTAGTGTCTAATTCCAATGGCAACGTGGTTCAGACCTGAACGACAGGCACAAAAGGTGCATTAATTTTGGAAGACTCTATATCACACTGAAGCAATCATCGAGGTTGAAGAAGAGCCCTGAACTTGGAGATGATTCATACCGAGACATCGACTCATCATGTCAAACAATCCCCATCAACAGAAAGATCGCATGTTACGCAGGGTTCTGTATCAATCGTTGACTTTCCATTCCAAAATGGACACCTCTTGAGTTATTTCCGCTGGGGATTCTCTCATAGGGTTAAGCTAATCCACAGACAGACACTGAAGATACTGTCACAAGCTGGGCGAGGTTAGAATATGCAAGACAAACAAATACGAGACCTAACTTGGAGAGTCACAGAGATAGGTGGACGAGTGATTGACTTAACACGAAGAACGCTTCCCCGTACCCCAACAGTGCCGTCATCCACCACAATACTGTAGCCATTGGCACCCATATTCTAACCATCCCCGAAGCCAGTTCTTTAAACCGACAACAATAGGTATACTTGACCCTGGAATCCACCATTTTCTCAGGATAATTTCTCTAAGGTCCGCAGCGAGACGATACCACCAGACAAGTGGTATGATAGATAAGGAGATGTCAACTTTCAATATCATGTAAGAGCTCTGCGGTATTGGGGAACATTGAATTCAATAAGGGATTTTGGAGTGGCGCGATGCGGACATGAAAGGAATCGTACCTTGGTGCTGGTATCCCACTGGCTCGTGAAATATGGGCGCGTTCTCGACATACCAACGTGCGACGCCGTGGGGATGTGTTTGCACCAGAGCAAATGGAAATAATGATAAAATAACAATTGTTAGGTTATTCCATCGGCGCAACATCCAAGAAAAACTGTGGCACAAATACGGGAAACGTGAAGACAAAGAGGTATGTCGTATTCTGTTTAGCCCTAACCCTAAGACAATAGCCTTTCGCGGAATCAAATTAGCTTCGACCGGACACTTGGCTCGTCACCGGCATTCCCGAGTTCGGAACATCCCTGGGATGCAGTCTATAAATTTATAGTTAATTTAGTTCTGTTTAGGTATGTCTTGTGTGTTCTGACTCTGCCTGTGGAATGATAGACAAGACCAATTGCGGAATCTACTTCCCACGGTCATGGCTTATCACCGCTACTTCCTAATTCAAACTTCGACTTCGGAACTTCGCCCGATGTCCATCGTACCTTGGCGGTTCTGAATGTAGACGTGAACGGAGTCGCGTATCATTCGAATCCGAAGCACGTACTGATCCGATCACAGCCGAGTGTCACTTTTCGCGGAATCTATTTGGCTCCGAACCGGACACTTGGCTCATCCCCGCTATTCAAATTTCGAATTCGGAACGTGCCTGGTAGTCTATAGACGCGGCCAGCGTTTCACTTTTAGCGCTGATATTCGGCTTCTACGAGAAGCTGATCATTGCACACATCTCCTGGATCAGAAGGACCGTCCACAGCTGTTAAATCAGTGAACCGTCCGTGTTGAGCCACAGTTACTGTTTTTGTGCTAGCTGTCAAAGAGTAATCCAAGAGTTATAGTAAGGTGACACTGACCAAGTTTCAGCTCGTGTGGGGCAATCGAGAGACCATGTTGAGCGATGATTGAGGGAGCGAGGTGAAGCAACGCATTCCATGCATGCATCTCATCAAGATTGTCATATGATAAATAACAACCACACTTGCAGGGATAGTGAGAGGTATAAGTCTGAGACATAGCATGTAATTAACCAGGTCATAAACGAGAGATTAAACTTGCCGTTGTCTCTGGCAAAGTTGTCCACCATCGCTCACTATATCTTCTCCAGGAATGTAACTGGGATCATCCTCGTAGCCACTATGAAACCCCGAATGTGCGCTCCACGAGAGTGCCCCCGATTCTGCTTGCAACGAGTGGTGAATGTTATCAACAACGACAAAGTCACCAGCTTCTGTTACGTAATCAATGTCTCCCAATTCCGTCGGGCCGGTGGGACAGACAAAGAACCGACTCCACCCTAGCCAGCCTCGCTCGAAGAATGCAGCCCCAAGCATCGCAAGGCGACATTGGAGAATATCCAAGAGGTCATCAGATCTTTTCAGTCGCTTTAATGAGTCACACAAACTATAGGGAGACTGTAATGAAGTGTCCTAAGTATTGCAGCCTGGTCACATTCCTTTTGGAGGTCTGAAAACACGAACGAAGTTGGATGGAGGATATAAACACGTAGAGCTAATATACCTGAACAGTTTGTATAATGAGCAGGGCGAGCTTGAATGCCGCACTGAGCCCTGGGATGAGTTCGAGTGTTCCTGATAAGCGGAGGAGATCGGTTGAGATGTCCATTTCGTGTAGTGTACCGTGGCGGAAAGGATTGAAAGGTCTACTCTGTGATGGTCACAGGTGGAGGAAGATAAGTGTTCAAGGGAGGCTGTGCTGTGAGTAGCGCTGGGATAACACGATACAACGTGTCCAGCTTCGGAAGCCTATGCAATGCTGTGCCGTTCGATTTTGCCCTGTCAGTCAGATCTAGGATAGAGTCCGTGGACAAATTGTAGCGATCTTAAATATCAAAATTAGAGACAGACAATCACAAATAATGGAATGTCCATTTCGTGTTGTGTACCGTTGCGGAAAGTGTTGAAAGGTTGACTCTGTGGCGGTCACAGCTGAAGAAATATATTAGCTGAAGAAATATTGTACTGTGAGTAGCTTTGAGAATACACTGAACGCAACGTACCCAGCTTCGGAGGCCTATACAATACAGCGCCGTTCGAATTCACCATATCTGTCAATTCTTGACTAGGGTTCGTGGACATAATTTATTACCCTTATATAGTAAAGATAGAAACGAACCTCTCAATATGAGTTGCCGTCCACTTCAAGCCATTGTCACAATCACAATATGGACACCTTCTATATCATTGTCCTTCCGAACCAGTCCTTCCGAATGGATCTTCCGAATCCCGAATCACCCTTGCCTCAATACTTCACACACATTTGATCCGGTCACCCAACCCAGTTCAGGAATCACTCCATGAAGTGTTTAGTGAAACAATCAATAACCAGGTCCGATCATAATCTTTTCTGGAAGAGAAGCACCCTGACTATCCCCATCACTATCCCCATCTTTTCCAATGAACTCATTGATTGAGTTATTTCTCTTGTGTGGAAGCTTGCGATGACATTCCATATCATCATACTCTATGATATGAATGTTCTAGGCCCTCAGGATCACCCTCCGAAGGATTTAAGGACAGTTAGTTCTACCCAAAGAGCCATGCGATTCGGAAACATGTTTTAAGAGTTATTGTTAGTCCGTTAATCTTTTTCTTCATTCACAATTGTCCTACCACCCTTGTTCTTTGTTTCCTATGGCCTTTAATTAGTATACATGTACCTTAGCTACTTTCCGACCATCACGGACTCATTCCCATTCACTCTTCCTTCCGAATGGTTCAGTATATAGCTAGCACATTCGCATGTATATTCCCTAGTTCAATTATTGTATGTCAACTTGATTTCTCTGCTCATATTTGCCAACTCGTCTTCAACTCACCTTGAACAACAACTTCATATTTGAGTAAGAACTCCAATTCTACTTTTATTAGTTTAACCCACTTCAAAGAATGTGAGATCACTGGCTGTGATTGACATGGACTGCAAAGTTCATTCAACCTACGAGATAGAATCCTTTCAGAACCTTTATCTCTTTGGAACAATGCATTTTGTTCACAAACATTCCGAAAGCCATTCGCTTTTACTGTAGGATATCTATTTACCTTCGAAAACCATTCTATTATGATTAGGAACATTTCCGAACAGATTTACTAACACAAAATTCATCCACAACCTTTATCACTGTTATTCGGATTCTGACAGCCATGTCCGACCAGTATCTTATGGCCTAGCCTAAATACTTCCTGTATTCCAAATCAATTTCCTTTTGGTCAAATATCAACACAGCACGCATGGTGCCAGGAACTTCAATTTATCAGAAAAAAATTCAGCGTCTTTAAACGAGAGGTTGGAAAGGCTGTGCGAGTTAATAGCAAGGTGGCTCTGGAAATGAGAGAACTTGGGTGTGTGATTCAATAGTGAGATAGCTTCGGAAAATAAGAGGACCTACAAAGGTGTGAGCACAGATTCGTTTATTTGGGAAATGCAGGGACCACAGGCAGGAAACACCCAACCCACATTCACGGAGAGAGAAAAAGACCTTACAGGACGTCCAAACATCCCAGCAGTCATAATCGATGCTTATAAGGGAAAAAAATCGAGGGGGACCTGGATCACATCCGCATGAGACTGGTGCACTTCGTTACCAGGTCTTACCAGTATCGAGTGAGATTCATTGGCTTAATAGCTTTCTCAAATAAATACAAAAATATAATCAAAACATATGACAAACCCAAAACCGCCAGGGAATAACGCAGAATTCAGCTTATGACCTGAAGACTGTTTAAGCATTGTGAAAATGGTAAGTTCGAAAGGCAATGGGATGGAAAACGAGATAATTTTGCAATTGAAAGAACATTGTGCAGCAAGGCAGTGGTGCCAGTACTGATTCAGACACTAGAAACCCACAATATCCCACAGCGACAGCGGGCGTCACTAAGTGACGAATGTTCCACAAAACTGGGAGAACAAAAAAAAGACTGACGAGGCACTCAAGGTGTAGGCTGTGTTCATCGCTAAGAGGGAGGAGAGAAACGGGGATAGTAGGGGAGCGGTTCCGGTGGGGGATGCCGAGGTATGGGAGGGAATTAGTGCCGGAGGAAATTCGGGCGGGGACTGAAGTTCAGCGCCAAGACTGTGCTGAAAGCGGTCAGTGACCGTCACGGTCTGCGCGGCGGATCAGACAACGTCTGGGTTGGCGCCGGTATTCGGGTTGCCATTCATGGGAAGGAAGTTTGTGCAGCTCAAAGCACCACAGAGAGAGGAAGGTTGAGCTGGAGGAGAGGAAGAGTCGGTGGAGTTATTCAAAAGGGATGGTCCTGACCCTGTGAGACCGCCCGAGACACCCGTATTGCTGATACGTGTGCGTCACAGGTAATGTCGGTCATTGTGGAAGATGCAGGGGGCGAATAAAATTTATTTATTGTGATGACTGATCTTGTGCTTCCCACACAGGGTTTCAATGCGCTAAATGAGGGGACAAGAATCACTGAAGCGCTCACCTGCTTCATCCACCAGCTCCGTACACAGCTCCCCAAGACCCCATACATGCAAGCCACGCTCCTAGGTCCTTCCTGGACAACCGTCTATGGGTCCAACTATGTTCTAGGTTTTGTCATTCTGCAGCTGACAATAATGTAGGGAACTTGATTGATTGGGTTTGTTTAGCTACTTGTAGAGTCATGCTGTGATGCTGAACATGTAGTACATGCATTTGTGGTACCTGGGGGTTGGCCGTATTGAGCGTGCCGACTGAACCCGTTGGGAAATCCCTACTCCCTGCCGAGTAAGGCCGAGCTTGACGTGGTTTTGTGGGTCGCTAGGGATACCTCCTAGTGATTCGAGGCGTTGAATCCAGCTCCATACACAGATGCCCCAGAGCAATACATCGTGAGGCACTCTCGTAGTTCCTTTCTGCCCAACCATCTACTGCCGTCAAAATGCTTTTCCACCCTTTTTTGTCATTCTGCAGACATTGGTGTCCATAATCAGAGCCAGGCAGCTTATCAACAGCAGCTTGGTCTACATGCCAACCCAGAGGTTGTCTATGGATCCGCCATGCAGACCGTTACGGTCATTGTAACACTTCTCCCAGTTGGTGCCAGGCTTCGGTCAAGAACGGGGAGACTGCTGATCTCTGACTGATAGACATCAATGCCACGTATTGTGAATTCCAGTAGATTAAGACGATGACTTGGATGAGAAGCTTGACCTTCTTCCAGGTGCATGATCACCTGCTTCTGAGGGTTTTTTTGTTTGTTTAACCATGGAAATCACGGTGCATGGACGTAGTCTAGGAATATATGATTTTGGCGACTATCTGGGAATTGGTGGATGACATGACCCAGAATTTGCAACAGCTCTATAACAAAGAGTTACTTTTCACCAACAGTTCACAGCTGTGTATGGAGCTGCTGGGCGAAGGAGGCAAGTGGGTCAGGTCCCCGCGTTTATCGCATTGAAACCCTGTGTGAGACTCATAAGATCAGTCATCACATAGATAAACTTTATCCGCCCCCCTCCATCTCCCCACAATGACTGACATTACCTGTGACGTACAACCCGATGCCATAGCTCGTATCAGCAATATGGGTGTTTCAGACTGTCTCATGAGGTTAGCATTAGGGATCATCCCTTGTCACAGCTGATGCAAACAACTGCACCGACTCTTCCTCTGCCTCCAGCTCGATATGTTCCTCCTGATGTAAATGACAACCCGAATACCAGCGCCAACCCAGAGGTCATCTATGGATCCGCCATGCAGACCGTTACAGTCACTGTAATGCTTCTCCCAGTGTTTTTCCAGCGCTACTCACATCATCCCATTTTCTCTGGTGCTAAATGCCACCAGCGCCCGCCCCATCTTCAACAACACGACGGACTACAGTACTATAATCTGAAAGTAGATATACAGTAAAGGAACAATATTATGATAATCCAAAATAACTCATAATTTCTACATATGAGTCTCCGGTGTCATGGGCTAATATTAAGGCATGAGAGGGAAATGAAAGCGGGTTGGGGCAAAATGCGAATTTTTATCTTCTTCAAGATGCATGGTCCATTTGTCACCCACCGATCCCCGCTGTCGGTGTGGGGTATTGTGGCTTCCTGCCAGCGGGTCTGAATCAATACTGGCACCACTATACAATATTACCCACTGCCTGCTGCATAATGTTCTTTTATTTCATTCTCTTTGCCTTTCGGGCTGATCATTTTCACACTGCTTACAGTAACAGTCTCCAGGTCATAAGTGTAATTTCGCTTTATTCCCTGATACTTTTGGGTTTGTCATATTTTCAATTGATTTACATATTTATTTAAGAAAGCTACCAACCCATTGGATCTCAGTCGATACTGGGAAGACCTGGTTCGAAGTGCACCAGTCTCACACGGATGTGATCTAGGATCGTCTAGATTTTTCTCCCTTCTAAGCACCGATTACGACTTCTGGGATGCTTGGACCTCCTGTAAGCTCTTTCTCTCTCTCCATGACTGTGGGTTAGGTGTTTCCTGCCTGTGGTCCCTGCCTTTCCTAAATAAACAAATCTGTGCCGGCGCCCACATCTTGCCACGCAGGTTCTCTTATTTTCTGAAGCTATCTCACTATTGTATTGCACAGCCAAGTCCTCTCATTTCTACAACTACCTTATTGATAAATCGCATAGCTTTTCCAATTTCTCCTTGAAAGACGCCTAACAACTTTCTGGTAATCAAACTTCCTGGCACTTTGGATGCTGTGCTGATATTTTACCAAAGATTTTTTTTTCGCAGATCAGAGAGTAATTAAGCTAGGTCAAAAGATACTGGTCGGACATGGCTTGAAGTGGACGGGACCTCATATTAAGATGTTCATTTTGTTGGAGGTGAATCCTAAGAACTAGTGTGCTGAAGGATGATCACAGACACTGGAGAACAGATGGTGAATACTCTGTTAAAGAGAGGATTCCCACGTCTCCAGGGATTAATGGCGCGTTCACTTACATAATAAGCGCCCATACAACGAGCAATACACAGGGATTAGGAATTAATCTCAACACATTTCTCTTTACTACAATTGGGTATTAAATTTTGTCCACAAACTCTAGTAGAATTGACAAATATGGTGAAATCGAGCGGCAGAGCATTGTATAGCCCTCTGAAGCTGGGCACATTGCATCCAGTGTTTTCTCAGTGCTACTCACAGTACGATATTTCTACAGCTCTTATATTCCTACAGCTGCTACCGCCAGAGTCAACCTTATTAAGAGGTCAGGGGATTTTGTGATAATATGATAATAAAATATTATTATTGTTATCGCGTTTGTGACGCGTAGTCGCATCGCGATGTTGACGCGTTCGTGATTCACGCGTTGATCACGTGACGAGTTTGGAACGTGCGGCGGTGACGTGTCGTGTCGCTCAATGTCGAAATGAAAGGGCATTTGTCGAAGACGAATCGCTCGTTGTCTCGTAGTCATGCGTCAGATAGAGTAGTTGAATAGACTTGTTGGACTTGAAAGCCCGGTTGTTGTCAGAATCCAAATAATAGCAATAGATGTTGTGAATAGATGTTGGGTTAGTAAAAGTGTTTGGAAATATTCCTAATAGTAACAGAGTGGTTTTGGAAAGCAAATAGAAATCCTACAGTAAAAGTGAATGACTTTCAGAACATCTGCGAATGAAGTGCATAGTTCCGAAGAGACAGAGATTCCGAAAGGATTCTATCTCATGGATCAAATGAACCTTGCAGTTCATGTCGATCACAGCCAATGATCTTACATTCCTTGAAGTGGATTTAACTAATAGAAGTTGAATTAGAGTGCTTACTCAAAAAATATAAAGTTGTTGATAAAGTTGAGTTGGGAGCGAGTTTGGCAAGTGTGAGTGGAAAATCAAGTTGACATACGATAATTGAGCTAGGGAATGTACATGCGAATGTGCTAGCTTATATACTGAACCATTCGGAAGAAAGAGCAAATGGGAATGAGTCCGTGATGGTTAGGAAGTAGCCAAGGTACATGTATACTAATTAAAGGCCATAGAAAACAAAGAACAAGGGTGGTAGGAAAATTGTGAATGAAGAAAAAGATTAACGGACCCACAATAACTCTTGAAACATGTTTCTGAATCGCATGGCTCTTCGGGTAGAACTAACCGTCCCTAAATCCTTTGGAGGGTCATCCTGAGGGTCTAGAACATTCATATCATAGAACATAATGATATGGAATGTCCTCGCAAGCTTTTGAGTGAATGGGAATAACTCAATCCATAATTTCATGGTGAAAGATGGGGATAGTGATGGGGATAGTCAGGGTGGTTCTTTTCTAAAAAAAGAATATGATTGGACCTGACCACTGATTGTTTCACCGAAATTGATTCAATGGATGGTGTATTTGTGTCGACGTGATAGACAAAAAGGGTTGTGGGATGAAAGTGATGGGAGTGTGGGAATGTCGCTTCGGGCTTCGGATGAAATGCTTCGGAAGGATTGCTTCGGAATGAATATAGTGTGAATTGAATGTCCAGACTGTGATCGTGACAGTTGTAAGATAGAAGAGTAGTGAGGAAAGAACTCGGATAAAAGGCTTAAAACTCACTGCTGGTCTTGTACACTTGAAGATACAGCTTGATTCACTAGCCACTTTGGTAGTCCTTATATACATAAGATGTCAGGAGAAAATCTCAGACCACACATGTGAAAATTGTCCAAATCCCATACTAAAGTCTCGCGGTCAACCTCACATCATCCGATCCTTCCTTTGCTGTCCGCAGTGGAGCCAACACAATCGGTCATTGTTCTCGAGCTGTGGGCTAGGCATGATTGCTTGTTCTAGATCCATGAGCTTGTGTTGGAGAAGAGAGGGTGGTGTTTCGTGATGTGTTTCGGTGTGTGTATCTCGTTGTCTCATATGTGGCTCGTGTTTTCTCATTGCGTCATGACTCATCTCGACTCGTGCTCTCGGTGCGCCTCGTTCTGATTGTTTCACAGATGGTTATCGGTATGTGATTATCGGTGTCTCGTGTGTGGTTAGTCTGACTCGTTACTCATGTTGAGCGTGATTCTCGATGCATCTCGGTTCAGCGTTCTCGGGTTTTTTAGGATCATGTGCTTGTGTAATTCTCGATTCGCCTCAGTCCTCGTGTCTCGGGGTACTCGCGTGTGAATCTGGGCGCGTCTCGTGTACGGATCGTTTGTGTGTGGATTGGGATGTTTGTGTTTGGCAGTTGTAAATAGGAAAAGATGAAGGATGAAAGAAATGTGATTGGAATAGTGGTAGTGTCTGTGTGATAAAAGATAAAAAGAAAAATAGAATAGAAATGGAGAAACTCAAGAAAGATAAGTCCATTGTGTGTTCTTTCAACACTCCCCCTCAAGCTCAGCGTATTCCTAGCGTAGCTAGGATGCGAAGATGCTTGCACGGTGACAGTGGCTTTATGAGCATGTTGGCGGGATTGTCGTTGGTGTTGATATAGTGTAGCGTTATATTGCCATTAGCGACCTGTTCTCTCGTATAGTGGTAATGAACATCGATATGCTTTGTGCGACTGTTGTTGATTTCATTCTTTGAGTAGGCGATCGCTGACTGGTTGTCGGTGAAGACAGGGATGGGTGTGAAAGTGAGCCGGAAATCGTCTCCTAAACATCTCAGCCATATTCCCTTGGTGGTCGCAAAAGAACCTGCTATGAGTTCAGATTCCATAGTGGATCTACTCACTAGTTTTTGCTTCTTCGAAGCCCAAGAGATGGGTGCACTGTTATATGTGAAGATCCAGCCCGTTGTTGACTTTCAGTCATTCCTGTCACCCACGAAATCCGCATCTACATATCCAGCTAGATTGTGTGCGTATCCTCTAATTCCCTCTCCCTCTCTCCGGTAGGAGATTCCGTATTCCTTCGTTTGCGTCAAGTATCTGACGATCCGTGTCACTGCTTCCCAGTGTGTTGCGTCTGGGTTTGACGTATACTGTGCGCACTTGTTCGTTGCATAGGTGATGTCGGGTCTCGTTGCCACAGCACAATAGTTGACGCTCCCTATCAGCGCTGCGTATGTTATATTGACGTTGTTCTCCGGTGTCGTTAATGCGGCTTCTAGATTGCTTTTCATGTCCATAGGTGAATTGACACCTCGTCCTGCCGTAATGTTGAACCGTTTGGCAATTGCGTCGATGAACGATGGTTGCAATATATGAATATTGCCCAGATCGCAATTACAGGTTATTTTGATTCCAAGCAAACGCATAGGTTTACCTAAGTCTTGAATATTGAAGCTCCCTTTAATATCTGACACCATTTGATCCATCCACTGCATTGAATTCGATGCGAGGAGGCCGTTGTCCATGTACCAAGCCACCATCGTGATCTCCCCTTTATCTCCAAACCGGAAGTATATCGTCGTGTCTGCTTTCCCAGGTATGAACCCCATCCTCATCATCTCCTTCATCGTTCCATGCCATATTCTCCCTGATTGCTTAAGCCCGTAGATGCTCTTGTTCAGTTTGCAAACAAGGTGCTCTTCTCCTTTCTTGATGAAGCCTTCCAGTTGCTTCATATACACTGTGTCCTCAAGTGTTCTGTTGAGGTAAGCTCCGTTAACGTCCACTTGTCGCAATTCTAGGTCGTGTTTTGCTGTGAGTGCGAGTACGAGACGGATTGTTGTCATTCGGATTGTGGGTGAGTATGTGTCCTCATAGTTGACGCCTTCAATTTGACCGAATCCTTGTGCAACGAGTCTAGCTTTGAGACGATTCACTTGTCCGAGGTTATCCCTTTTGACTCAAAAGGTCCAGTGGCTTCCTACGACGTTTGCATTTTCTGGTTCCTCGACGAGCTTCCAGGTGCAGTACCCTCCTAAAATTTCATATTCATCCTCACAAGCTTCCTTCCACTTCTCTGCCATATCTGACTTCATTGCTTCCTTGTAGTTGGCCGGTTCATCTTCTGCCAATATGACCATCGCCATTTCGGTGTCTTCAAGCATCTTGGTTCCTTCTGCGAGTGACCTCACGTCTGCGAGTGACCTCACGTCTGCGAGTGACCTCACGTCTGCGAGTGACC